>VSWD01000014.1:46488587-46504264 GCA_033119305.1 Pinctada imbricata
CAAGAGCCCCAGGGGGCACAACGCTCACCTGATACCCATGCACACTCTAATTGACATACTGACATTGAATACTGATAGTGCCAGTACCAGGATTTTAGCCCACAACCTTTCTAAAAAGATTTTTGCCGGATGCAGAGAAGTTTTTTTTTCAGACAACCTTTGAAAGTACAAAAAAGAAAAAATAGCCACATTTCAAAACAATAACTTTTTTACTGATTTGAAAAGACGGATAAAGTGGTCCAACGTCATATGCCCAGCTAGTATAGTTCAATTATGCAACATCAAAAATAAAATCATATTGTACATTAATGTGCAGCAGAAAAAGAATAAAACAATGAAACGATTTCATAAATTAAGTTTATTTAAAATTGAACACAAAACCTTTCATTATTGATAGCTAGCATGCCAGAAATTATAAAGCCTGTGTTTGTGAAACGAGAATGCCCCCGGCGGCATCTTTGTTAGTATAAAGGCCATTTTCTGTTAAGTATGTGAGAGGTCAGGGTCAGCGCAATATTGGTATCAATGGAAAGATCTTGTCACAAGGAATACACATGTAAAAATTGAAACCTCTATCACTAACCATTCAAAAGTTATGCCCAATGTTAAAGTTTTTGAGAAGTACGTCAAAGGTCAAGGTTATGGTCACGAGGTCAAAAATTTTGGTATCAATGGAAAGGTATTGTCACAAGGAATACACATGTGAAATATGAAACCTCTATCACCAGCTTCCATTTAAAAGTTATGCCCAATGTTAAAGTTTTTCGGAAAACAGACAGACAAACAGACAGACGAACAGGCCAAAAACTATATGCTCCCGAATCTTTTATTCCAGGGGCATAAAAAACAAAGATTTTTCGGTTTTGCCTTTATTCATATTAAAGTATACTGAAATCTATGAATGCTTTTGAATAGTATTGATTTCATCTCAAATACATGAAACGTACAGTTAAAATCGTTTTAATGCAATATTTATCAATTCAAGTGAGTTGTGCTGCTTGTGCAGAAATTGGGCCAGTTTGTTTTCCAAAAAGCAGTGTATGGTGTATCAAACCTCATGACCCAGTGAAGCCACTTGAACAAATAATTTTCAGTGAATATGCTGAAATGCGGCGCTTCTTGCCTATGCATATTTCAACAGGCGAGAAGGAGCGTCGCATTTCAGCATACGCTGTTCAACAACTCAAGTGATTTCTCTAGGTTTCGTAGTTTGAAACAAATTAAAAGGCCCATGAAATTGTTAAGGTTGTCCAACTAGCAGACCTACAACATCGTTATTTACTGTTAAAAAATTGTTTTACCTCATCAAAGGTCTGTTACACGGACAAGTTGTTAGCGGAGAGAGTTCATGAAATGTATCGGTTGCATAGGATTTGCCGACAAAAAGTTATTTGGTCCGATAAAAACTCATCATGTATCTATTATTTGAACAGATAAAAATTCCCAAATGTCTTATCACAGGAACCTGTCATTTTATGAGAGAAAATGTTTTATTATTCACAACCTCAGGCCTCTGTGTTCCTCTTAGAAATATTATACATACAAGATGTCGAACACAGTGGCTTATGGTTGTAAATAATAATTTATTTACTCTATTTAAACAACAGCTTTCTGTGGTCCAACATTTCATAGGAAGATTTCAGGAACTGTGAACTGAATTATTTATTTCAAGAATTTCAGATATTAAATGTCCTATGCATTCTCAAAATCCGGAGGAAGAGATTACTCATTAGACGTTTCTTCAAGAAATCAGTCCGTAAATTACTTCATCTAAGAGAGTCTAAGACAGAGGAAATTCGAGCAAACTTTATGCATGATAACAAGTTGCAAGTGTTCCAAGTACATGAATGATAACCATTATGAAAGTGTTCCAAGTATAATGCACATTTCATTAAATAAAAATCTATTCCGTTTGCACTGTATCTCCTGAAATATATCGCAGTACTAAAGGTATCACATTTTCTACATGGGGAATCCCCTTCAGGTGTAATCCAAGGAAATCGTTTTAGCGGGGAATCCCCTCAGTTTTTGACTGGTGAACAGGGCAGAATAAAAGGTGTCACACCATTGGTCAAAACTATTGAAATTTTAAAAATAGCACATGAAATCAATGTACCATTCCCTGTAGTCGGGATAAATTGAGTTTTGAACCTGTTTTTGTCTTTTATGCAATCTATTGATCGATCTAAAAATAGATGAAATTTGTAAAATTTTCGAAATGGATAGAGGGGTGATGTAAAAAAGTGGAATTTGTGAGAAAACGGTATGTTTCTATTATTTTTATGTGTGTCAAAGGTGTCCAAATCCAACGAGACCAAATTCATAATTATTGAATGAAGGATTGGAAGTCACTCAAATTGAGCTAAATGATTGATCACACAAAGAAGGTTTTTATTTCTTTGGATGACACCTTCAGGTACACGGCAAAACATGGCCGCTTTTGAAATCTTGTTCCCGACTTTAAAAATAAAATTCTAAATAAGTATAAAGAATTTAAATAATTGAATCATATCACATAAAAGGTCAATCAATAAGACATTGAAGCATGTGTCACTTGTTGAATTATCAGCTGTAACTATGGATGTTAGGTCGATCAAAAATGATTAATCATACAAAGAAGGTTTTTTTCCTGTAGTTGCACCTGAAGCATTGGGCATGGAAAACATACATTATACCTATGTACAATCTTAAAAAATATTCCTTAAAAATCCAAAAGTGGATATCTTGACAAAATTCTTTCACTTGTAGGGTACCATGCATGAGTACCTCATACCTACAAATTGTCATGACAATCTGATGGGTATCTGCTCCGGTCAATGTTCTGCGTGGAATACGTCAAGGGTGTCCGTGTAGTGCTCTGATCTTTGTCATAGCTGTAGAAATTTTGGCCTGCAAAATAAGACAAGAAAATTCATTAAAGGGGTTCAGTATAAAAATTGATGGAAAAGAACATTGTCTAAAAATTTCACAACTAGCAGACGATACAACTCTTTTTCTCAAGTCTAAAACAGAAATTACTTTTGTATTAAATATACTTGAAATATTTGGAACCTTATCAGGACTTAAACTTAATAGGGCAAAAACAGAAGGGATATGGTTGGGGGCTTTAAAACATTGTAGAGACAAATATGAAAATATTAATTGGACAGATAAGCCGGTAAAATGTCTAGGAATTTATTTTGGGAGAAATGTCTTAGAATGTAAGGTATTAAATTTCAAAAAAATCTATGATAAATCAGAAAAACTACTTAATAGTTGGCAAAAAAGAAATTTGACTATCATTGGTAAAATAACTGTTATAAAATCACTAATTATACCAAACTTGACATTTCTTACATCAGTATCTCACATAGATCAAAAAGATATTCATAGTTTCAAAACACTAATTTATAAATTCATATGGAATGATAAACCAGAGAAAATTAAAAGAACAATTTTATCTCAAAACATTTGTAATGGGGGACTTAATATGATCTATATAGACAAATATATTGAAGCAATAAAAATAACATGGATAAAAAGACTAAAAGATGATAATTTATCTAATTGGAAAATTATTCCAAAATACCACTTGAGCAGAATTGGAAAAGATTTTTTAGTATTTGATATGAGATTAAAAAGTGTAAATTCATTAGAAGAATTAAAAAAGATTCCAGAATTCTATCTCGAAATAATTAAAACATGGCTTAAATATAAAAACACTGAAAAACACATACCTTTCACATATACTCACGTCCGGCAACAAATAATCTGAACCAAGACATTACGCTGAAAGGAAAAAGTCTCTTGTTTAAAAATTGGTTAAAAAGTGACATTATGTACATAAATGATATTATTGATAAAGATGGTAATATTTCTGAAAAAGTTATCCTAAGTAAACTGGAAAATAAATCCAACTGGATCTCAGAAATTATACAGCTAAGACAAGCTATACCACAAAAATGGATTGATCTTCTTAAAACTAATGACTCAAAACAGTCTACAGTTAGAATAGACTCACAAATAAAATTATATAATCAAAAAATAAGTAAACTTAAAACAAAAGATATTTACAATCAGTTAAAATGTATAAACAAAGAGATACCAATAGGATTTTGCAGATGGATTCGAATACTTCATGACGAAAATTTAAAATCGCAAAATATACTTTAACATTTATACATACTTGCTTACTTGAAAACAAACATAAATTAGTAAGATGGAAACTGTTACATTACATATTACCAAATCAAAGTCTATTAAAACAATGGAAAATAAGTCAAAATGGACATTGCAAGTTTTGCCACTGTATAGAAGATTATGAACATTTTTTCATTACATGTAAATATTTAATGAATTTCTGGGAAAGAATATATTTAATTTCTGAAAATTTAGGAATAGGAAAACATGTGTATGATTTAAAATGTCTTATTTGGGGATATAAAATTCAATATCCTGCTTATAAAGATATAAATTTATTTCTTACAATAATATTATTTTCTATTTACAAGGCAAATTATGTATCAGAACAAAAAACAAAAGATATCTGTGTGTACTCGTTATTTGTAAAAGAATTTAAAAGTTTTTTGTTTATAAATAAAACAGTTTATGGTGCTGATTCATACTTTCTAACAAATTTAGTAAAAAAGTTATAATACCCCCCCCCCCCTTTTTTTTCTACCCCTTTCTCTTTCTTCTTTTAAATGCTATTATTTACATATATTGTACTTCTAAATTTTGTTTTGTGTGCGTGTGGTTTTTTTTTCTCTTTATTTAAACATTATCTCACTTTAGTATATTGATTGCAAATTTGAGAAAATCGATTGAAAGTTCGAGAAGAGTGCAGTTCAGAAATTTCCATTACGATGTATAATACTTTTAAAAATTGTACAACATGTACATTTGTTAACGAAATTACCTTATTCCTTCATTCTCACTCCAATGATGGATGAACATAAAGATAATTATCAGCGAAATCCATCTTTCTTCTATTCGACCTCGTGGCCTACTGCCCACAATGATCTCCGTCACCTGACCTAGTTTCCGATCGATTTTCTCGATTGTTGACCTTGCTTTAATTGAGCGCATTTGACGAATTGATAAAAAGCGATCAACGCATAAAGATCAAGTTTCTTTATATATAATGTATGTCTGATTATTGTTGTTATTATTATTGTTTGTTATAAAATATGAAGCTTGATTTTAATAAAAAAAAAAAAAAAAAAAACAATCTGAAGAGTGGTTATAGAAAAGAAGCAGAAAATGTATGAAAATCACCCCCCCCCCTTCCTTTTTTACATAAGAAATAAATTCATAAAAAATCAAAAAAATAAAATTTAAGCATAAAATACATATCAAAGCATTAAGTAAGTTAAATATGATAAATATGTACTAAATGAGTGTGTAAAATCATACACTTATTGAGTTATTTAAAGAAATAGTGCAAAAATGTGCATTTCTGACTAAGTCCGAAAAGACGTCAAAAACGCGTCAAAAATTTGACTTCGAAGTGGAACCAAAAATAACAACACTTCTTAAGACATCTCTCTAGATCATCCTGATGCTTTCGGTTTGTCGATACATGCTTCGGTTCTGAAGAAGAAGTTTGTCAAAGGAGGGTACCCCCCGTGACCTACTTTTGGCTGTGGTGGCGCCACCTGTTGACAGATCCGGACGAAAAACAACAACACTTGTAGGGGACCATGAGTACTTCATACCAACCAAGTTTCATCAAAATCCCTTCAGCCGTTCTGGAGAAGAAGTTGAAATGTGAAAAGTTTACGACGGACGACGACGGACGACGACGGACGACGACGGACGACGGACGCCACGCTATGACAATAGCTCACTTTGAGCCTATGGCTCAGGTGAGCTAAAAAGAAGAAAAAATTTTGTTGGGGTCCCGCCGGGGTTTGAAGCCACTCCCCATGGGTCCATTGGGCATGGAAAACATACATTATACCTATGTACAATCTTAAAAAATATTCCTTAAAAATCCAAAAGTGGATATCTTGACAAAATTCTTTCACTTGTAGGGTACCATGCATGAGTACCTCATACCTACAAATTGTCATGACAATCTGAAGAGTGGTTATAGAAAAGAAGCAGAAAATGTATGAAAATCACCCCCCCCCCCTTCCTTTTTACATAAGAAATAAATTCATAAAAAATCAAAAAAATAAAATTTAAGCATAAAATACATATCAAAGCATTAAGTAAGTTAAATATGATAAATATGTACTAAATGAGTGTGTAAAATCATACACTTATTGAGTTATTTAAAGAAATAGTGCAAAAATGTGCATTTCTGACTAAGTCCGAAAAGACGTCAAAAACGCGTCAAAAATTTGACTTCGAAGTGGAACCAAAAATAACAACACTTCTTAAGACATCTCTCTAGATCATCCTGATGCTTTCGGTTTGTCGATACATGCTTCGGTTCTGAAGAAGAAGTTTGTCAAAGGAGGGTACCCCCGTGACCTACTTTTGGCTGTGGTGGCGCCACCTGTTGACAGATCCGGACGAAAAACAACAACACTTGTAGGGGACCATGAGTACTTCATACCAACTAAGTTTCATCAAAATCCCTTCAGCCGTTCTGGAGAAGAAGTTGAAAATGTGAAAAGTTTACGACGGACGACGACGGACGACGACGGACGACGACGGACGACGGACGCCACGCTATGACAATAGCTCACTTTGAGCCTATGGCTCAGGTGAGCTAAAAAGAAGAAAAAAATTTTGTTGGGGTCCCGCCGGGGTTTGAAGCCACTCCCCATGGGTCCATTGGGCATGGAAAACATACATTATACCTATGTACAATCTTAAAAAATATTCCTTAAAAATCCAAAAGTGGATATCTTGACAAAATTCTTTCACTTGTAGGGTACCATGCATGAGTACCTCATACCTACAAATTGTCATGACAATCTGAAGAGTGGTTATAGAAAAGAAGCAGAAAATGTATGAAAATCACCCCCCCCCCCTTCCTTTTTTACATAAGAAATAAATTCATAAAAAATCAAAAAAATAAAATTTAAGCATAAAATACATATCAAAGCATTAAGTAAGTTAAATATGATAAATATGTACTAAATGAGTGTGTAAAATCATACACTTATTGAGTTATTTAAAGAAATAGTGCAAAAATGTGCATTTCTGACTAAGTCCGAAAAGACGTCAAAAACGCGTCAAAAATTTGACTTCGAAGTGGAACCAAAAATAACAACACTTCTTAAGACATCTCTCTAGATCATCCTGATGCTTTCGGTTTGTCGATACATGCTTCGGTTCTGAAGAAGAAGTTTGTCAAAGGAGGGTACCCCCCGTGACCTACTTTTGGCTGTGGTGGCGCCACCTGTTGACAGATCCGGACGAAAAACAACAACACTTGTAGGGGACCATGAGTACTTCATACCAACCAAGTTTCATCAAAATCCCTTCAGCCGTTCTGGAGAAGAAGTTGAAAATGTGAAAAGTTTACGACGGACGACGACGGACGACGACGGACGACGACGGACGACGACGGACGACGGACGCCACGCTATGACAATAGCTCACTTGAGCCTATGGCTCAGGTGAGCTAAAAAGAAGAAAAAATTTTGTTGGGGTCCCGCCGGGGTTTGAAGCCACTCCCCATGGGTCCATTGGGCATGGAAAACATACATTATACCTATGTACAATCTTAAAAAATATTCCTTAAAAATCCAAAAGTGGATATCTTGACAAAATTCTTTCACTTGTAGGGTACCATGCATGAGTACCTCATACCTACAAATTGTCATGACAATCTGAAGAGTGGTTATAGAAAAAAAGCAGAAAATGTATGAAAATCACCCCCCCCCCCTTCCTTTTTTACATAAGAAATAAATTCATAAAAAATCAAAAAATAAAATTTAAGCATAAAATACATATCAAAGCATTAAGTAAGTTAAATATGATAAATATGTACTAAATGAGTGTGTAAAATCATACACTTATTGAGTTATTTAAAGAAATAGTGCAAAAATGTGCATTTCTGACTAAGTCCGAAAAGACGTCAAAAACGCGTCAAAAATTTGACTTCGAAGTGGAACCAAAAATAACAACACTTCTTAAGACATCTCTCTAGATCATCCTGATGCTTTCGGTTTGTCGATACATGCTTCGGTTCTGAAGAAGAAGTTTGTCAAAGGAGGGTACCCCCGTGACCTACTTTTGGCTGTGGTGGCGCCACCTGTTGACAGATCCGGACGAAAAACAACAACACTTGTAGGGGACCATGAGTACTTCATACCAACCAAGTTTCATCAAAATCCCTTCAGCCGTTCTGGAGAAGAAGTTGAAAATGTGAAAAGTTTACGACGGACGACGACGGACGACGACGGACGACGACGGACGACGACGGACGACGGACGCCACGCTATGACAATAGCTCACTTTTGAGCCTATGGCTCAGGTGAGCTAAAAAGAAGAAAAAAAATTTGTTGGGGTCCCGCCGGGGTTTGAAGCCACTCCCCATGGGTCCATTGGGCATGGAAAACATACATTATACCTATGTACAATCTTAAAAAAATATTCCTTAAAAATCCAAAAGTGGATATCTTGACAAAATTCTTTCACTTGTAGGGTACCATGCATGAGTACCTCATACCTACAAATTGTCATGACAATCTGAAGAGTGGTTATAGAAAACAAGAGCCCCAGGAGGGCACAACGCTCACCTGATACCCATGGGTGCTCTAATTGACATACTGACATTGAATAAGACGTAAAATTGATAGTGCCAGTATCACGATTTGAGCCTACATTCTTTCTAAAAAGATTTTTGCCGGATGCAGACAAGATTTTTTTTTACAGCCTTTAAAAGTACAAACAAGAAGAAATAGTAACATTTCAAAACATTATCTTTTTTACTGATTTGAATAGACGGATAATGTGATCCAAAGTCATATGCCCAGCTAGTGTATAGTTCAATTATTCAACATCAAAAAATCATTTTGTAAAATTCCACATTAATGTGCAGCAAGTGATGAAGAAACAGACAAAAAGAATAAAACAATGAAATAAACTTAATACTCTGGTGTATGCTGCTTTTAGGGAAACAAATTAATAGGCCCATGATACTGTAAAGCTTGTCCAACTAGCAGACCTACCACATCGTTATTTACTGTTAACTATGTTTCGCCTCATGATAGGACTGTTACATGGACAAAATATTAGCTGACAGAGTTCATGAAAAGTATCAGCTGCATCGGATTTGCTGATAAAAAATCATTTGGTCCGATAAAAACTCATGTTCTATCTATTATTTGGACAGATAAAAATTCCCAAATGTCTGACCACAGGAACCTGTCGTTTTATGAGAGAAAATGTTTTATTATTCACGACCTTCAAAGCCTCTTGTGTTCGTCTTTAGAAATGTTGTATACATACAAGATGTCGAACATAGTGGCTTAAGGTTGTGAATCATAATTTATTTCCTCTTTTAAAACAACAGCTTCCTGTGGTCCAACATTTCATTGAAAGATTTCAAGAACTCTGAACTGAATTATTTGTTTTCAAGAATTTCAGATATATCAAATGTGCTATACATTCTCAAAATCCTCGGGAAGGGATTACTCATTAGATGTTTCTTCAAGAAATCAGTCCGTATACAATTCATCTAAGAGAGTCTAAGACAAAGGAAATTCGAGCTAAGTTTATAAACGATGACAAGTATGGAATTGTTCCAAGTACATGAATAATAACAAGCATGAAAGTGTTCCCAGTATATGCACATTAAATAAAATCTATTAAATACCGGCAGTACTATTTTGTTTGCACGATAGATCATCTATTAATCTCCTGAAATGTATCACGTGTACAGTACTAACACGGTGGGTAATCTCGCAACGCAGAACAATTTATTTTTCAATATTTTTGCGCAAAATAGATAATTTATTACAAAAAGGGAAATGTGATGCAGTGTAACAACGCCCTAACTATGAGTTGTATCCAAAATAAGGTGGATATTATAGCTTTTTATAATGCACAAACACGATCGGCGTTCTACTTTCACTTTCATCTACACCAATCATGCCGATAGTTTTTCGGCCTTATAAAAGGATATTACCTCTCTTACTTTCGATAAAACTCGTATCTAAGGCATCTTTACACTGCATCACATTCCCCTTTTTGTGAAAAATAATTTGTAATACACGAAATTTTAGATAAACCTAGTGTTCTGCGTTGCGAGATTACCCACCGTGACTATTAAATGGGCGTGGAGGAATTAACCAATCAAATCTGTAACACAAGATATATGGCGACTTTGTCTACCATAGATACAAAAATAAAGCGGAGAAAATAATCATTATATAGGGAAATTGTTATATAATATGCATGTATGGAAAAAGTCAACATCTCAAAAATAAATTCAGAGTATATATTTGATTGCATGTGTTATTTCGACGTACGAAAATAAGTACACAAAGCCAAACTAGCTTGTCTGTTTAAAAAATCATGAAAAATCTAAAAGTTGATATTTTGACAGAATTCTTTCACACTTTCTATTCTAACGATAAATATAAAAAAAGGAGAAAAAAAAACTGCAAAAGTGGGGTCCTGCCGGGGTTTGAACCACTACTCTTGGGTATGGAAAACCTACATTGTATCTATGAATGTTTTTCCGTAAAATCCAAATGAGGATATCTTGACAAAATTCTTTCACTTGTAGGGAACCATGAGTACCTCATACCTACCAAGTTTCATGACAATCTAAGAAAAAAAGTAAGTTAGATATGATAAATATGCAGTAAATGAGTGTGTAAAATCATACACTTATTGAGTTATTTAAAGAAATAGTGCAAAAATTAGCATTTCTGACTAAGTCCGAAGAGACGTCAAAAAAGCGTCAAAAATTTGAGTTCGGAGTGGAACCAAAAATAACAACACTTCTTAAGACATCTCTCTAGATCATCCTGATGCTTTCGGTTTGTCGATACGTGCTTCCGTTCTGAAGAAGAAGTTTGTCAAAGGAGGGTACCCCCTGTGACCTACTTTTGCCTGTGGTGGCGCCACCTGTTGAGGGATCCGGACGAAAAACAACAACACTTGTAGGGGACCATTAGTACTTTATACCTACCAAGTTTCATCAAAATCCCTTTAGCCATTCTTGAGAAGAAGTCGAAAATGTGAAAAGTTTACGACAGACAGACGACACACGACACACGACACACGACAGACGACACACGACACACGACGGACGACGGACGCCGGACGGATCGCTATGACAATAGCTCACTAGAGCCTTTGGCTCAGGTGAGCTAAAAAGGGAAAAAAATTTGTTGGGGTCCCGCCGGGGTTTGAAGCCACTCCCCATGGGTCCATTGGGCATGGAAAACATACACTATACCTATGTACAATCTTAAAAAATATTCCTTAAAAATCCAAAAGTGGATATCTTGACAAAATTCTTTCACTTGAAGGGTACCATGCATGAGTACCTCATATCTACAAAATGTCATGACAATCTGAAGAGTGGTTATAGAAAAGAAGCAGAAAATGTATGAAAATCACCCCCCCCCCCCTTCCTTTTTACATAAGAAAAAAATTCATAAAAAATCAAAAAAATAAAATTTAAGCATAAAATTCATATCAAAGCAATGATTAAGTTAGATATGATAAATATGCAGTAAATGAGTGTGTAAAATCATACACTTATTGAGTTATTTAAAGAAATAGTGCAAAAATTAGCATTTCTGACTAAGTCCGAAGAGACGTCAAAAAAGCGTCAAAAATTTGAGTTCGGAGTGGAACCAAAAATAACAACACTTCTTAAGACATCTCTCTAGATCATCCTGATGCTTTCGGTTTGTCGATACGTGCTTCCGTTCTGAAGAAGAAGTTTGTCAAAGGAGGGTACCCCCTGTGACCTACTTTTGCCTGTGGTGGCGCCACCTGTTGAGGGATCCGGACGAAAAACAACAACACTTGTAGGGGACCATTAGTACTTTATACCTACCAAGTTTCATCAAAATCCCTTTAGCCATTCTTGAGAAGAAGTCGAAAATGTGAAAAGTTTACGACAGACAGACGACACACGACACACGACACACGACAGACACACGACACGACACACGACGGACGACGGACGCCGGACGGATCGCTATGACAATAGCTCACTAGAGCCTTTGGCTCAGGTGAGCTAAAAAGGGAAAAAAATTTGTTGGGGTCCCGCCGGGGTTTGAAGCCACTCCCCATGGGTCCATTGGGCATGGAAAACATACACTATACCTATGTACAATCTTAAAAAATATTCCTTAAAAATCCAAAAGTGGATATCTTGACAAAATTCTTTCACTTGAAGGGTACCATGCATGAGTACCTCATATCTACAAAATGTCATGACAATCTGAAGAGTGGTTATAGAAAAGAAGCAGAAAATGTATGAAAATCACCCCCCCCCCCTTCCTTTTTACATAAGAAAAAAATTCATAAAAAATCAAAAAAATAAAATTTAAGCATAAAATTCATATCAAAGCAATGATTAAGTTAGATATGATAAATATGCAGTAAATGAGTGTGTAAAATCATACACTTATTGAGTTATTTAAAGAAATAGTGCAAAAATTAGCATTTCTGACTAAGTCCGAAGAGACGTCAAAAAAGCGTCAAAAATTTGAGTTCGGAGTGGAACCAAAAATAACAACACTTCTTAAGACATCTCTCTAGATCATCCTGATGCTTTCGGTTTGTCGATACGTGCTTCCGTTCTGAAGAAGAAGTTTGTCAAAGGAGGGTACCCCCTGTGACCTACTTTTGCCTGTGGTGGCGCCACCTGTTGAGGGATCCGGACGAAAAACAACAACACTTGTAGGGGACCATTAGTACTTTATACCTACCAAGTTTCATCAAAATCCCTTTAGCCATTCTTGAGAAGAAGTCGAAAATGTGAAAAGTTTACGACAGACAGACGACACACGACACGACACACGACAGACGACACACGACACACGACACACGACGGACGACGGACGCCGGACGGATCGCTATGACAATAGCTCACTAGAGCCTTTGGCTCAGGTGAGCTAAAAAGGGAAAAAAATTTGTTGGGGTCCCGCCGGGGTTTGAAGCCACTCCCCATGGGTCCATTGGGCATGGAAAACATACACTATACCTATGTACAATCTTAAAAAATATTCCTTAAAAATCCAAAAGTGGATATCTTGACAAAATTCTTTCACTTGAAGGGTACCATGCATGAGTACCTCATATCTACAAAATGTCATGACAATCTGAAGAGTGGTTATAGAAAAGAAGCAGAAAATGTATGAAAATCACCCCCCCCCCCTTCCTTTTTACATAAGAAAAAAATTCATAAAAAATCAAAAAAATAAAATTTAAGCATAAAATTCATATCAAAGCAATGATTAAGTTAGATATGATAAATATGCAGTAAATGAGTGTGTAAAATCATACACTTATTGAGTTATTTAAAGAAATAGTGCAAAAATTAGCATTTCTGACTAAGTCCGAAGAGACGTCAAAAAAGCGTCAAAAATTTGAGTTCGGAGTGGAACCAAAAATAACAACACTTCTTAAGACATCTCTCTAGATCATCCTGATGCTTTCGGTTTGTCGATACGTGCTTCCGTTCTGAAGAAGAAGTTTGTCAAAGGAGGGTACCCCCTGTGACCTACTTTTGCCTGTGGTGGCGCCACCTGTTGAGGGATCCGGACGAAAAACAACAACACTTGTAGGGGACCATTAGTACTTTATACCTACCAAGTTTCATCAAAATCCCTTTAGCCATTCTTGAGAAGAAGTCGAAAATGTGAAAAGTTTACGACAGACAGACGACACACGACACACGACAGACGACACACGACACACGACACGACGGACGACGGACGCCGGACGGATCGCTATGACAATAGCTCACTAGAGCCTTTGGCTCAGGTGAGCTAAAAAGGGAAAAAAATTTGTTGGGGTCCCGCCGGGGTTTGAAGCCACTCCCCATGGGTCCATTGGGCATGGAAAACATACACTATACCTATGTACAATCTTAAAAAATATTCCTTAAAAATCCAAAAGTGGATATCTTGACAAAATTCTTTCACTTGAAGGGTACCATGCATGAGTACCTCATATCTACAAAATGTCATGACAATCTGAAGAGTGGTTATAGAAAAGAAGCAGAAAATGTATGAAAATCACCCCCCCCCCCTTCCTTTTTACATAAGAAAAAAATTCATAAAAAATCAAAAAAATAAAATTTAAGCATAAAATTCATATCAAAGCAATGATTAAGTTAGATATGATAAATATGCAGTAAATGAGTGTGTAAAATCATACACTTATTGAGTTATTTAAAGAAATAGTGCAAAAATTAGCATTTCTGACTAAGTCCGAAGAGACGTCAAAAAAGCGTCAAAAATTTGAGTTCGGAGTGGAACCAAAAATAACAACACTTCTTAAGACATCTCTCTAGATCATCCTGATGCTTTCGGTTTGTCGATACGTGCTTCCGTTCTGAAGAAGAAGTTTGTCAAAGGAGGGTACCCCCTGTGACCTACTTTTGCCTGTGGTGGCGCCACCTGTTGAGGGATCCGGACGAAAAACAACAACACTTGTAGGGGACCATTAGTACTTTATACCTACCAAGTTTCATCAAAATCCCTTTAGCCATTCTTGAGAAGAAGTCGAAAATGTGAAAAGTTTACGACAGACAGACGACACACGACACACGACACACGACAGACGACACACGACACACGACGGACGACGGACGCCGGACGGATCGCTATGACAATAGCTCACTAGAGCCTTTGGCTCAGGTGAGCTAAAAAGGGAAAAAAATTTGTTGGGGTCCCGCCGGGGTTTGAAGCCACTCCCCATGGGTCCATTGGGCATGGAAAACATACACTATACCTATGTACAATCTTAAAAAATATTCCTTAAAAATCCAAAAGTGGATATCTTGACAAAATTCTTTCACTTGAAGGGTACCATGCATGAGTACCTCATATCTACAAAATGTCATGACAATCTGAAGAGTGGTTATAGAAAAGAAGCAGAAAATGTATGAAAATCACCCCCCCCCCCCTTCCTTTTTACATAAGAAAAAAATTCATAAAAAATCAAAAAATAAAATTTAAGCATAAAATTCATATCAAAGCAATGATTAAGTTAGATATGATAAATATGCAGTAAATGAGTGTGTAAAATCATACACTTATTGAGTTATTTAAAGAAATAGTGCAAAAATTAGCATTTCTGACTAAGTCCGAAGAGACGTCAAAAAAGCGTCAAAAATTTGAGTTCGGAGTGGAACCAAAAATAACAACACTTCTTAAGACATCTCTCTAGATCATCCTGATGCTTTCGGTTTGTCGATACGTGCTTCCGTTCTGAAGAAGAAGTTTGTCAAGGAGGGTACCCCCTGTGACCTACTTTTGCCTGTGGTGGCGCCACCTGTTGAGGGATCCGGACGAAAAACAACAACACTTGTAGGGGACCATAGTACTTTATACCTACCAAGTTTCATCAAAATCCCTTTAGCCATTCTTGAGAAGAAGTCGAAAATGTGAAAAGTTTACGACAGACAGACGACACACGACACACGACAGACGACAGACGACACACGACACACGACACACGACGGACGACGGACGCCGGACGGATCGCTATGACAATAGCTCACTAGAGCCTTTGGCTCAGGTGAGCTAAAAAGCGTC
>VSWD01000014.1:46504764-46541983 GCA_033119305.1 Pinctada imbricata
CAATATATAGGTTTATACTATATCATAAAATATTTACGGATCGTATATTCTTATAGCATAAAAGGCTCAAAGGGATGGAAAATGGTCGATTACATCTATACAGGTATCTTATACAATTATCTATGTTTATACTATATCATAAAATATTAACAGATCGTTATTCTTATAGCATAAAAGACTCAAAGGGATGGAAAAATTGATTGATTTACATCTATTACATGTATCTAACAATTATCATAGGTTTATACTATATCATAAAATATTACGATCGTCATATTCTTATAGCATAAAAGGCTCAAAGGGATGGAAAATTGGTCGATTTACATCTATAACATGTATCTTTTACATTATCATAAGTCTATACTATATCATAAAATATTAACAGATCGTCATATTCTTAAAGCATAAAAGGCTCAAAGGGATGGAAAATTGGTCGATTTACATCTATTACATATATCTTATACAATTATCATAGGTTTATACTGTATCATAAAATATTAACAGATCGTCATATTCTTATAGCATAAAAGGCTCAAAGGGATGGAAATTGGTCGATTTACATCTATTACATGTATCTTATACAATTATCATATGTTTATACATATCAAAAGAAATTAACAGATCGCCATATTCTTACAGCACAAAAGGCTCAAAGGGATGGAAAATTGGTCGATTACATATAAACATGATCTCATACAATTATCATGGTTATACTATATCATAAAATATTTAGAGATCGTTATATTCCTAAAGAATAAAAAACTCAAAGGGATGGAAAATTGGTTGATTTACATCTATTTCATGTATCTTATACCATAAATATATGTTTATACTATATCATAAAATATTTACGGATCGTCATATCTTATAGCATAAAAGGCTCAAAGGGATGGAAAATTGGTCGATTTACATCTATTACATGTATCTTATACAATTATCATATGTTTATACTATATCATAAAATATTAACAGATCGTATATTCTTATAGCATAAAAGCTCAAAGGGATGGAAAATTGGGATTACATCTATTACATGTATCTTATACAATTTCATAGGGTTTATACTATATCATAAATATTAGGATCGTCATATTCTTATAGCATAAAAGGCTCAAAGGGATGGAAAATTGGTCGATTTACATCTATTACATGTATCTTATACAATTATATTCTATACTATATCATAAAATATTACGGATCGTCATATTCTTATAGCATAAAAGGCTCAAAGGGATGGAAAATTGGTCGATTTACATCTATTACATATATCTTATACAATTATCATAGGTTTATACTATATCATAAAATATTAACAGATCGTCATATTCTTATTGCATAAAAGGCTCAAAGGGATGGAAAATTGGTCGATTTACATCTATTACATGTATCTTATACAATTATCATAGGTTTATACTATATCAAAAGCAATTAACAGATCGCCATATTCTTACAGCACAAAAGGCTCAAAGGGATGGAAAATTGGTCGATTTACATCTATAACATGTATCTTATACAATTATCATAGGTTTATTCTATACCATAAAATATTTAGAGATCGTTATATTCCTAAAGAATAAAGAACTTAAAGGGATGGAAAATTGGTCGATTTACATCTGTTTCATGTATCGTATACAATTATGATATGTTTATACTATATCATAAAATATTTACGGATCGTCATATTCTTATAGCATAAAAGGCTCAAAGGGATGGAAAATTGGTCGATTTACATCTATTACATGTATCTTATACAATTATCATATGTTTATACTATATCATAAAATATTAACAGATCGTTATATTCTTATAGCATAAAAGACTCAAAGGGATGGAAAATTGATTGATTTACATCTATTACATGTATCTTATACAATTATCATAGGTTTATACTATATCATAAAATATTTACGGATCGTCATATTCTTATAGCATAAAAGGCTCAAAGGGATGGAAAATTGGTCGATTTACATCTATTACATGTATCTTATACAATTATGATAGGTCTATACTATATCATAAAATATTTACGGATCGTCATATTCTTATAGCATAAAAGGCTCAAAGGGATGGAAAATTGGTCGTTTTACATCTATTACATGTATCTTATACAATTATCATATGTTTATACTATATCATAAAATATTAACAGATCGTTATATTCTTATAGCATAAAAGACTCAAAGGGATGGAAAATTGATTGATTTACATCTATTACATGTATCTTATACAATTATCATAGGTTTATACTATATCATAAAATATTTACGGATCGTCATATTCTTATAGCATAAAAGGCTCAAAGGGATGGAAAATTGGTCGATTTACATCTATTACATGTATCTTATACAATTATGATAGGTCTATACTATATCATAAAATATTTACGGATCGTCATATTCTTATAGCATAAAAGGCTCAAAGGGATGGAAAATTGGTCGATTTACATCTATTTCATATATCTTATACAATTATCATAGGTTTATACTATATCATAAAATATTAACAGATCGTCATATTCTTATTGCATAAAAGGCTCAAAGGGATGGAAAATTGGTCGATTTACATCTATTACATGTATCTTATACAATTATCATATGTTTATACTATATCAAAAGCAATTAACAGATCGCCATATTCTTACAGCACAAAAGGCTCAAAGGGATGGAAAATTGGTCGATTTACATCTATAACATGTATCTTATACAATTATCATAGGTTTATTCTATATCATAAAATATTTAGAGATCGTTATATTCCTAAAGAATAAAGAACTTAAAGGGATGGAAAATTGGTCGATTTACATCTGTTTCATGTATCTTATACAATTATGATATGTTTATACTATATCATAAAATATTTACGGATCGTCATATTCTTATAGCATAAAAGGCTCAAAGGGATGGAAAATTGGTCGATTTACATCTATTACATGTATCTTATACAATTATGATATGTTTATACTATATCATAAAATATTAACAGATCGTTATATTCTTATAGCATAAAAGACTCAAAGGGATGGAAAATTGATTGATTTACATCTATTACATGTATCTTATACAATTATCATAGGTTTATACTATATCATAAAATATTTACGGATCGTCATATTCTTATAGCATAAAAGGCTCAAAGGGATGGAAAATTGGTCGATTTACATCTATTACATGTATCTTATACAATTATGATAGGTCTATACTATATCATAAAATATTTACGGATCGTCATATTCTTATAGCATAAAAGGCTCAAAGGGATGGAAAATTGGTCGATTTACATCTATTACATGTATCTTATACAATTATCATATGTTTATACTATATCATAAAATATTAACAGATCGTTATATTCTTATAGCATAAAAGACTTAAAGGGATGGAAAATTGATTGATTTACATCTATTACATGTATCTTATACAATTATGATAGGTCTATACTATATCATAAAATATCTACGGATCGTCATATTCTTATAGCATAAAAGGCTCAAAGGGATGGAAAATTGGTCAATTTACATCTATAACATGTATCTTTTACAATTATGATAGGTCTGTACTATATCATAAAATATTTACGGATCGTCATATGCTTAAAGCATAAAAGGCTCAAAGGGATGGAAAATTGGTCGATTTACATGTTTATACTATATCATAAAATATTAACGGATCGTCATATTCTTATAGCATAAAAGGCTCAAAGGGATGGAAAATTGGTTGATATACATCTATTACATGTCTCTTATACAATTATCATAGGGCTATAATATATCATAAAATATTAACGGATCGTCATATTCTTAAAGCATAAAAGGCTCAAAGGGATGGAAAATTGGTCGATTTACATCTATTACATGTATCTTATACCATAAATATATCATAAAATATTTACGGATCGTCATATTCTTATAGCATAAAAGGCTCAAAGGGATGGAAAATTGGTCGATTTACATCTATTACATGTATCTTATACAATTATCATATGTTTATACTATATGAAAAAAATTTAATAGATCGTCATATTCTTATAGCACAAAAGGCTCAAAGGGATGGAAAATTGGTCGATTTACATCTATTACATTTATCTCATACAATTATCATAGGTTTATTCTATATCATAAAAAATTAACAGATCGTTATATTCCTAAAGAATAAAAGGCTCAAAGGGATGGAAAATTGGTCGATTTACATCTATTACATGTATCTTATGCCAGAATTATAGGTTTATACTATATCATAAAATATTAACAGATCGTCATATTCTTATAGCATAAAAGGCTCAAAGGGATGGAAAATTGGTCGATTTACATCAATTACATGTATCTTATACATTTATCATAAGTTTATACTATATCATAAAATATTAACGGATCGTCATATATTGATAGCATGAAAGGCTCAAAGTGATGGAAAATTGGTCGAATTTCTTCTTTTATGTTTTATACAGATATTACAGGTTTATACTATATCATAAAATACTTACAGATCGTCATATTCTCGTAGGATAAAAGGCTCAACGCGATGGATAATTTGTATATTTATATCTATTACATGTATCTTATACAGAAGAAAAGAAGGGATCTCAAAGAACACTCGGTTGCAGCATCCAATACAACCAATACAAAAACACATCAGACACTTTCATACAGAGGCGTGAAAAGGACAAGGAAAACCAACTCACACCATAGAAACAGGAAGCACACATAAACCAACGAGACCAATTGGCAACCGGTGCCGACTTGCCATGCGAGTAGCAGACGGTGTCCCTCCAACTTTTCCGATTACCCAGAGGTATCAAAGAACGCACAATGTTGGTGTAAAATAACCTCCTCACAGTAAGATGAACATACAGACAGCATGATGCAGGGGCCCAAGCAACACACAGAAATGTAAAATTTAGAATTGCACCAGAAATGTTAAAATTTGTGCATACAGAACAATTCTTTAAATTTCAGAAAAAATAAAAATCTAAAAATTTAATTCACCCCTTCTTGACCATGCAAATTATCCGGACGAAATATGCAACGGTAACGATTATTAGGCCATAGAAGTAAAACAGTTTGTTATTTTCTGAAAGGTACCATGTATTCGGTCAGAGAAGAAAATAACAGTGTAACAATGAGTTATATCTCCATTCAAGTTATTAATTAGGTGATTAAATTATAGAAATAGAGATAAGGAAAGATTTTCTAGTCAAGTGAGGATAATATTTCTTTATTTTGTAAATCAAGTTCCTCAATATGCATGTATTTGAAGTGCATATAGGATAATTGGTCTTCAAGAGTCGCTATAGGGATCTAGATTGATTTGAAATGGCATTTTGAGCTTTTCGGGATAGAAAATGAAAATGTCCAATGAAGTGTGGAGGTCAATAAAAAACAATGAGGGGCGGAGAAAAGAAAATTAATTTAGTCGCGGGTGTGAATTGTTTTGATTATAATGGGTATTCGGCCATAGTATAGAAAATATTGTGTTTCAAGTCCGCTAAAGACATCCTTTTATCTGTTTATAAGAAATGATAACAGAAGAATAGATTCCTCTCTCCGCCCCTCATTGTTTTTTAATGACCTCCACACTTCATTGAACGTTCATAAAACCTCGTATATTTAGAATCGTCCGCGGTCTTTATGAAATAAACTGACCGATGAATAACAAAAGAATCACATTTGAAGGTTTGTAATCTGTAGTAATGCATTATACAGTTGCTTTTGAAAGGAGCTGCCAGATTCAAATCAACATGGGGTAATCAAAGATTACGTAGCTCGCCTATACAGGTTTTTGTCAGAAACCAGGTTAAAGTTTTTGAAAAGTAGGTCAAAGTCCAAGGTCACTAGGTCAAAGGTCATGTTCTCAAATGAAATGTCTCGTCACAAGGTATCCACATGCCCTACCACTTACAGTTCAAGAGATATAGCCAAGGTTGAAGTTTTGTCTACGGACAACGACGCCGAGGGTATGGCTTTAGCTCTCCGGACTTTTTCGTCCCGGAGAGCTAAAAAACGATGTTAAAAAGGGGCACTCTCACCTCATTCGTTAAAATATCTCGCCTCAGTAGTACCAATAAGCCGACAAATAGTACCAATATCTGGTGTACGGCTATACACAGTGATGAATATCAAAGTCCTTTAGGTAAATACGTTAATTTTTCAAGTAGGTCAAAGTTTAAGCTCAAAGGTCATGGCCTATATAAGGTCTTGACAAAAGGAATCTACATGTGAAATACATGTATCAAAGCTCTACCCTTTTAAACTTCAAGAAAAGTTTTTGAAAAGTAGGTAAAGGGTCAAGGTCACTAAATCAAAAGTCATGGTCCCAAATGAAATGTATCATCAAAAGGTATCTAGATATGGAATACAAGGTATTTACAGGTGAAATATTAAAGCTCTCCTTCTAGGTCAAAGGTCATGGTCTCCATTAAAAGGTCTTGTCACAAGGTACATGTATCTACGCGAGAAATATCAAAGGCCACTCCTCACTGTTAAAGAGATATGGCCCAGTTTGATGTAGTATGACAGACAACCATACAGGTTGATCCAGACAGAGTAAAACATGGAGTTAACCCAAAACTTTGCAAAGGGATTAAGAATTGAAAGAAAACAACAAGATGTTTTGTGAAATACTGTGTGAATCAGGTAGTTTAATATAATATTCTTGTGTCATATCAATTCAAAGTCATAATATCATATACATGCAAGTGTACATGTATTTATAATTCAAAATGTTATTCAACAGCACAATATAATATGACATACATATAAACACATCATATCAAATCTATACTATCATATTGAGTCCATAGCTCCATAACATATAAAATCAATAGAATAATATTATATGACATACATAGATACACATCATATCAAGTCATATTGAGCCCATAGCTCCATAAAGCACTACATCATTAGAACCATATTACATGACATACATAGATACACATAATATAAAGTCTGTTCTGCCATATCATGTCACTAGGTCAAAAGTCATGATATCAAATAAAATCTTTCGTCCTAAGGAATTTATGTGTGAAATATCAAAGCCCTATCTCTTATAATTTAAAAGTAGGTCGAAGGTCAAGGTCACTAGGTCAAAAGTCATGGTATCAAATGAAAGCTTTCGTCATGTGGAATATATATGTCAAAATATCAAAGCCGTATCTCTTATAGCTTAAAAGTAGGTCAAATGTCAAGGTCAAGATCACAAGGTCAAATGTCTTCGATTAAAACTTGTTATGATGAATGTCTGTATGAAATATTAAAGCCTTATCTCTTATACTTGAAGAGATATTCACTTTAAGAACATCTTAATCAAAATATCAATATAAGGTCAAAGTTCAAAGTCAAGGTCGCTAGGTCAAATATCCTGGTATCAAAATGTAGCACCTGTTATGGTGAATGACTGAATAAAATATGAAAGCCCTTTCACTTATACTGGAAGATATATTCACTTTAAGAACTTCTTAACCAAAATACTACTACAAGGTCAAAGTTCAAAGTCAAGGTCACTAGGTCAAATGTCTTGGTATCAAAATGTAGCACTTGTTATGGTGAATGTATGTATGAAATATTAAAACCCTATCACTTACATGTTAAAAAATATATGCTTTATAGTTTAAGAACTTCTTAATCGGAAGGATGGACAGATGGAAAGGGTGTTTCCTATATACCCCCCCCCCAAAAAAAAACTTTGTTTACGGGGGTATAATAAAACTGTACACAAAGAAGAAAGGAGAAGTGCATTTTAACAAGTATTGCAAATTTGTAAATAACAATTTTTACAATTGTTATGTCATAATTAACATTTGACTGAAGAAAACATCAATATGCAAAGAATGGTATCAGTAATTCACTAAGATAACTTGAAAATCAATTAATACAAGTGTAAAACTTGCTAACTACAAAATGTTACAGGTGTTAATTAATTTTGATAGCATGATTTTGTTTACCTAGAGTTTACAAATTGATACATATAGTCTCTCAAGACTTCATAATGAAGAAGAAATTTCCCCATATTCAGCAAGCATTCGTCATTGTCATCGAAAGCATGGAGTTTATTACAAGCCATACATGTACGAAAGTAACCTGTAATATAAAGAAAAAATAATTTATTCTTGTTCATCAAATGGCCAGCAACATAAAACAAAAATAAATGCCTGATATGAATAAATACACATAATGCATTATAAAATTGATTATGGAACTAAATGAAAATATTTATGTGAAATAAAGATTGCATTAAAAAATATTGCACCTAAATATTTTCTTTAAAATTAAAACTCAGTATCCATACCTTTAAACTCAATCACTGTACAAAAAACATTAAGTTAGATATTAAACCAATTGACTGTCAGTATGCTTAATTAGTAAGAGTGGTATCTTAATAGTAAAATCCCCTTAAAACAAATTAAGGATATACATGTGTATATGCCGCATGAAGACTGTATTATGGGTGTTAAATGTTAGGTTTGTCATGTAAAATTGTAACCTTAGATCTTATAAAAAAGGTTTGTTTCTAGTGAGCAAGTCTCAAAATGAACCATGTGTATCTGCACTATGTTAACCTTTTATCATGGAAGCATCTAAGTTTTTTAATAAACTGACTAATGCGCAAATATTAAACATTTTTAACAGGTGACATTTTTCATTTCCAACATTCACGTAGTTAAGGCCATGTAAAAATAAATAGTTGTTTCTAAGATAATTGGGCCTAAAAAAGTGGCAAGGTAGGTAAGGTTTTTATTTTTTGTTTTGATTTTTTTTTCAATCAAGGCACTCCCATTTTATTTTCAATCAAGGGTACTCCCATAATTTATGTGAAGCAAACTGTTTTTTATATACTCACAATTTTTTTGCAACATTTCATTTATTTAGTAAAATGGGAAATAGTTGCTTTCTATCCAAATAAATTGCAAATAAACTCAACAACTTCCTTATCCTTGAATGAAATAAATCTTGTGCCTTGCCATACCCTCCCCCCCCCCCCCCCCCCCCCCCCCCCCCCCCTATTTTCCTTCATAGAAAATTATCTTTGAACCGTAAGTAAGTCAAATTAATTGTACACTCAAATTTATGGCACTCTCCACTCTCCTTTACATAATTTTACTTTTTAAATCTTCCTGAGAACGGGGAGACGTTTTCCGCCATTAGGGCAGTCAAGATTCACTGCGATTCTCGATTCACCGGGGTTCTTGATGACGGTTCGATATACGATACGTGAAGAGGCCGTATCGTTGACTTACGGTTCATTTTCGGCATTTAGTTATATCTTTAAAAAATCAACATGGCGATGCTGAACGCCGAGTCGTCAAAGATAACTTCTGAGTTTTGTACTTTGTTTCTAGTCAATACAATATATTCTCAAATCATTCAAGTTATGAATGATCTTAATTTGTTGTTGTTTTAATAAAATATCTGACAAATTACAGAAATGCCTCCATATTTACATTAAAAATGTTGTATCGTGATACGAATCGTATTGTGAGTAAATATCATGATACATATCATATCATGAGCTTTAAGCATATCGTGACAGCCCTATCCGCCATATATGCCACATTTCAAATGCTGCGAGTAGCAACACGTAAGAGACTCGATGTGTGTTTTTGTTTTTAATAAACAAAGTTTGAACTAAATCCTAGTGTCTCAATTGGCGTGACCACGCTATATGACCAATCGTACCTTCGCTGGGTCCATTTAGTAGGTCAAAATTTCGGCATATAGCGTCTTCGGAAGCCAAGTCTAGATGAAGCAGAATCTAATTGCATTAGAAATCTTGATTTGTTGAAGCTTAATATGCCCGGTGCTTGATGTGTTGAAGCTTAATATGCCCGGTGCTTGATGTGTTGAAGCTTAATATGCCTGGTGCTTGATGTGTTGAAGCTTAATACGCCCGGTGCTTGATTTGTTGAAGCTTAATATGCCCAGTGCTTGATGTGTTGAAGCTTAATATGCCCGGTGCTTGATGTGTTGAAGCTTAATATGCCTGGTGCTTGATGTGTTCAAGCTAAATATGCCCTGTATTACTATTAGGAAACATGAAGGCAACCTGGCCTTGCTCTTCGCTGTATAGGCTAGTTCCCGAGGCCTTCCAAATTGCACTTCGGAACGTCTCGAGTACTAGCCTATACGGCAAAGAGCAAGGTGAAGGTCGAATTGCCTTCACGTTTCCTTTGGCAATGATTCTCAATACAGGTGACAGATTACACTCAATAACAGAGACTTCATAGGTAATTAACAAAATTGATAAAGTACTCATGAAGAATAGACGTTTCTTGATGGATCGGTACCATCTCAGATAGCACCGACTTCATCTGTCATCGTACCAACTTCATCTCAGATGGCACCAACTTCATCTCAGATAGCACCGACTTCATCTGACATCGTACCAACTTCATCTCAGATTGCACAAACTTCATCCAACTTCATCTGATTTTGAACCGACTTCGTCCGCTGAAAAACTTCCAACTCTTTCAGAAAATATACCGGCTGTTTCAGCTGAAAGAATAGAAGAAACTAGAAAACAACATGATACTGATTCTGCTAATACAGATGCAGAAATATCTTAAGTTACAAAGGATGAACTGAGAAGGGGACGCCCTTCAAGAAATGTCTATTTTTAATTTTCCTTAATTTTCTGCGATTCGGTCTTTAGAGAAGATGTTACTTCAGATTTTATATATCAACATAGAATTCAAAATCGATCAACAAACACATCCCAATGCTTGATCGTTCGTTTATACTGCCTTAGCAAAGTTGCAAAATTGTGGAAATCTTGTGGTTAAAAGATCAACATCAAATTTAGACAATGAAAGTCCCCAATTTTTAGATAATTATCCAATAATTATTTGAGACATATGCTAACCATTATCTGTTCCAAGTTCCATGCGCAGGGGTGAGGTATCGACATCACTTGGTCACAAACCCTTTCCTCAATACAAACCCTTTCTTTTAATATAGACATATATATAAAAGAAAGGGTTTGTATAAAGGAAAGGGTTTGTGACCAAGCGATGATACCTCATCCCTGTGGTTCCATGTCATAATTTAACAAAACAACAAAGTTATCGAGAATAAACCTTCAAAATCGTTCGATTACCCGGCTGCTATATGACACCTGAGTAGCCCAGCAAATGTTAGTAGCCTCGGGCATCAGGTCGAGGACCAGTAGCCGCCCAGGACCAGTTACCGCCTACTGCATTTTACAGGGACTTAGGGTTGAAATAATATAATGACATGAAAATTTGTCAGAAGGCTTTAAGACAAATATTTTCCTGATTATGAAATTGGACACTTTTTGCAACACTGCAGGACCAGAAATAGGAGCCAAATAGGCGGTAACTGGTCCTGCAAAAAGTGTCCAATTTCAGTTACACTTTAAGACATTATATACACAAAATAATCAAATTTTTAAGAGAAAAATCCAGTGTGAAAAGGCCATTAAGGGCACACCATTGTCCATCCAAAGTTTCGATCAAATTTTTCATCAATTACAAATTTTACGGTCCATAGAATCACAGAAAACACTGGAAACAACCAACTAAACACAGAAAACACTCTATAAGTAACCGAAAACACCTTCCAAATGTCAAGAAACACCCATGTTTTGAAAGATATACATACTGCAGACATTTTGTCCAAGTTTCAACAAAATTGGTTCACTTTTAAGTATCATATGATAATTTTTAGTTTTATTTTTGCAGATCGTTTGTAGTGCAGCACGGCGGCCATGTTTGTTTACATTCTCAGTGATTAATATCCGTGTCATTTCACGTGATTAGTCGATTGCATTTTATATTGTGTAATATTAAAAAATATTTTTTTTAAAAAAGATGTGTTGTTTAAGTGAATTTCCTTTTATTTTTTTTAAAGAATATTAGTTGTTGTTGTATTTTTTTCACAGACATTATATAATATATAGCAGATAATTTATAAAAAACCCGAAATCTTTTACATGTTTTTTTATTTATCAATATATCACGAACGGCTTAGATAATTAAATTATGATAATAGCAAATTAATTTGTTAATCAAAATAAATTAAAGAACAAAGGCATTATTTTCTTTAATCTATGAGGTTCAAAGAGTTGTGTGTGCTTTCTTTATAAATATCACAGAGGTTTCAGTCAATGACATGATCGACTGGTATGTTATTTCAAAAATAATGATGAGAAGGTTAGAATCTTTTAAATAATGTCCGAGCAAATTTTCTATCATTATTACATTTTTCATCATGGAAACTTTGTTTCCTTGTCCGTCGTGTTTCCACAAATGCGGAGACGATACAATGCTCTTCAACAATCCAGCTTTTCACTTGTATTAAATTGTATAAATCATAGTAATTTTTCTTCATTTATGTCAGTATATTGCACAATTTTTTTGTAAAGTAACATCCCATTTGACATTTATCGTTGTTTTGACAAGTACAATGTACATGTCAATAAACCATGCAGGGTACGTAGGTGTCGATTGTACGTTCATTACCTGAAAGGTGTGAACTCATTATAGAGCGTGATATCGGCAAGCGGTGAATGAAGATAGGGGAATAAGAATATCTTTAATAATAAATTTAAGTTTAAACGCCCCCCCTCCCCCTCTGATAATATAATGATGAACTCAGAATTTTATTAAAAGAATTTAGCAAAAAATAAAGTAGTTTAAAACTTCACGTAAAAAAATCGGGGTACCCGACAGAAAGACTGAATCAAAGGGTTTTTTAAAAGGAAGCGTGCCTAACGTTTAGGGATATAAGGATATGAACTTGGGGGAAAAATGAATTGAAAATAACAACTTTTTCACTTTTTTGGAGGTAGCGGCTTTCATCATTTCTAATTAAAAATAATTTGGGGGCTTCTCAACCGTCCAAATAAATGTCAATGGGTGGGTTTAGGTTAGGTTTTCCTGACTACTTAATTCTAAACACATAATCACGATAATGATTTACGATTATTTAATAATTACTGATTAACCAACACAATAAATAAATATTCTCCTCCGTTAGAATAAGTAAAAATGTACGTAGGACCACTTTTACCTCTAAAAACATGTTTAACGTTCATAATTGATTCCAACCCCACCCCTTTATCCACCCAATATCTTTTCTCATATCGTTATCGACACCTCAGTTTATTCGCCCCTATTATGCAATCACCGTTAATTAGTGGGAGGTATGATATTGCCCAGCTAATAACTGGCTAATAACTGACCCTCTATGTAATACGATAGTCAATTTATACTTTTTCTCTAGATTATTCCCTTTTTTCTCCTAATCATAGTTCAATGAATTTCGTGCATTCCTTTGCTTTTATTCTTTGTCGAAATGTCTATTTTAGATTTATCAGAAATTATACCTTTATTTTTGCGTACACTCGATTCAGCACTGCATTGATTATTAAATTTGAAATTTCAATATTCAAAATACTGTAATTGTAAATGATAAATGGTATGATTTTTAAAAGGAATAAAGTATCTATTCGTCCGTGGATTTAATAATTGTCCCTTCTTGAAATAGCACGACCAAGACCTAAAGTATTTGCCTGAAAATCAACATAAGGCATCACAAACGAATCTTGCTGAGATGACATCACAGTATCAGATGAGAACAGTGTCAGATATTCTCACAGACACATCACGTGAAAGTTTTGAGACGATAACAAATACGTACATGTAGATGCAACTCCGTGCTTTTTTACTTATTTAACGTGTCAGAATATGTCACAAAAGAAAATACAATTTGAACACAAGATGCCTTGAAAAAAAAAAAAGAACCAAATTGAAATACATATGCAGAAGCTCACTACGATTTGTGTTTGTACGCCGAGATATAGGTCTAAATATACAAATGTTCGTATGCGGAGCAACAGAAAACACCTTCCAAATGTCAAGAAACACCCATTTTTTGAAACTTTCAAAGATATACATACTGCAGACATTGATTATCTCAAGTTATCTCTGTATGATATATGATGAATTTAGATAATAAATTAATGAAACATAGCACTTCTTTATGTACATTGTGTAATATCTTAGCTATAGCCAGTCACGTGATTATGAAGCATCTTACATGTATCTGTATGCATGCCCACGTGGTGGTCAGTCTGCCAGCTAGCGTGTACCTCTGTGCAACTCATAGTACCATGTATATATGTAAATAAATATAGAACTTAGAATTAAGCCTAGTGATCTTTTCAAGCAAATCATGACTTTATATTGTCTTTGACAATATTACACATTGTATTTCTATTATACATACTTAAACACAATACATCAAAGGTGAAAAACATAGGTAAACAAACATGGCCGCCGCGACGCACTTCAAAACAACTTATAAGATCACCTAAAAATGGTCATAGTTCACCAAAATGTTAACCAATTTCATTGAAACTTGGACAAAATGTCTACAGTATGTATATCTTTCATTAAATGGGTGTTTCTTGACATTTGGAAGGTGTTTTCTGTTACTTTTAGAGTGTTTTCTGTGTTTAGTTGGTTGTTTCCAGTGTTTTCTGTGATTCTACGGACCCCAAATTTTATTAGCAAAAAACCCTGAAAAATAGGCGGCCACTGGTCCTCCACCAGTAGTGAGATTTGGAAAAGACTGTATTTTGATTTAGATGTGAAAAGGGGAGCATCTTTTACCTCTGTTCTCTGAACATTGCGCCAAATTAGTGAACGTTAAAATCCGAGAGCAACCGATATAAACCACGTGATGTAAATATACCAAAAATCCATCCCATCGAACATCCCACTCGGAACGTTTTCAGGATTGAGTTCCGAACATAATAAAGAATGCGCATGCGCAAAAAAAGTAAAACGCGGGTCTGTTACGGATGAACTCGTGTCAGATGAACTTAGCCTGCGAAAGCAAATAAAGGAAAACATCGACGAATACAGTGCAGTATTAGTAAGAAATGAACGACCTGGCAAGTATTCCACTTGAATTTTCATGATTACAAAAGATACAGTGCATATTTCGGGGGGGGGGGGGGGGGGGGGGTTGCATGTACATGTACTGTAAACTGATTATAAAAGCTCTACAGTACTGTACTGGGCATCAGAATTGCAGAATATCTCTTATAGAATATAACCCCTTTTTTTTGTCCGGCAGAGCCTCTGGTGAGCCGGTAGATGCCAGACGGTACATGTAGGGGCCGGCTGCTTACAAGAGACAAGATCACTGCTAGTGTTATACTTATAGTAAATAAAAAAGGAGGGGGGGCGGTATGTTGGATTATACAATTAACACAAAGAGGAAAGGGAGGGGTATTGTAAATGAATTTGCATACTTCATGTATCAGTAAAACTAAAGAAATGATGCATAATTGAGGCAAAGAAATTATTTGTAGAGGCCTATATTATAACAGAGTAAAAAAAGAATTGATGAATTACACATACTTTGGTAAGCAAGCAAAGGGAGGGGGAGTTGTACGATAAACTCTCAGACTAGTCAATCTGAATCAATTGTAGTTGGCACTATAAATATATGATCTTTATATTTAAACAGGTTCCAATATGACCATAAAGATCTATTAATTGGCTTGGATGATATACAGGAAATATTAAGGGCTGTACATGTATATACCCTAGCTCACATAGACTCAGGGGCTCAGTTCAGGGGCTCAGTGTTTGTATATAGATCCTAAGTGTTTCTTAATCTTCTTTAACTCATTATATGTATTTCTGAACTGACAAAAAAGTCAATTACAATTTCAAGACATTTAATTATTCAATCAATTTGATGAAAGGAGAAAGCAATTAAGTGAATCATTTTCTTCATATAGATATTAATTATGTGTCTTAATTTGTGTTTTAATGTTATGGGTATGCAACACACAGCAAGACTGCATTTTATCGTACATGTAATATGCGCTTGAGCGCCAAAGAGAATGGATTGTTTATATAGTCAATATCCTCCTTGGTCTTGTGATTCTATCTTTTGTTTATTATCTTTAAAAATATTTTGTTAATCATGCAATGCTGTATTTTAAGACTTTTAACACCTGCATTTTTATTAAAAATATCAATGAGATTAACATGATCTTTTCTTATATGAATTATACTAGTGATGGTTTTTTTTTTAATGTACTCCATTAATATATGATGTACTTAAATCCTCATCTTCTACATCTACCTCTTACAACTAAATTAACACTTATTTCCATATAATTTCAGGAAATTGAGACACAGAATAGTGCTACATGTAGACATGGCAGCAGTACATGTAAAACATTCACAGGCGCCTGTCCAGCAATGAGTGCAATAAGCTTCCTCCCAAATGAGTATACCGAGATTATTTTTGTACAGTTAAGATTTATAATAATTTAAGTGTCAGAAATGAACATGATGTTATTCATACATTTTGATATTGTGGCAGGAGTGCCAACGTTCTAGAGGGTGAAAGCTAATACATGTAGAATGACTCAGTGTCTGTCATTTTTTTAGATATACATGACAGAAGGTCTGGGGACTACTACTATTCCTGGTACGGCCACATGTTTATTTAAATATCCTTTTACATTTTACTATATACCCTCTTGTAATTACAATAAAAGTAATGGTATCGCAAGAATTTACAAACTTCAGAAACTGCGTGTTGATACTGCTTATATATACAGGCATTTTAAGGGCATGGAATATTTAGAGTGTCAACGTAAATATAAGAAATGACACTTTATTTTTTGTATTCATTGGTCCTCTGTATAATTCTGATTGGTCTCATGAAAATTTTCAGAGAAGTTATGCAGGATTTGCAAGTGACCAACCAGAACTGTAAGACCCATGAGCACTTAAAGTATGGAAGTCATATTTCAATGCAGAACTCGGGATTTGCATAGGTCCTATTAAGATTGATGCTAAAAAATAATCTATATGCCAATATGGGATTTTTCTATTTTAGTCAACTGAATTTTTTTTTTTCAATTAAAATAAATTAATTTATTCTTTTTCTTGGATTATCTAGAGAACAGACCATTTAGTACCCAGCAGAGATAATGATGTAAAGCTGTACTTATGATGAATCATACAAAGAGAATGTTCAAAGTGTGAACCATTGGACAATTAAGCTGTAAGTACATGATACATGTATATCAAATGCTAAGACACCAAACATACCACCTGCATATATAAAACAATAAAATATCTTGAAACTGCAATCAATTAGAAGATATACCATTTTACCATCTTAAAATATCAAATATCTCCTACCAGTACAGACATCATACACTAAGAAATGAACTTTTCATACTAGTTCAGTAATCATACACCAAGGTATTCAATTTTTCCCTCCAGTACAGACATCATACACTAAGAAATGAAATGTTCCTACAAGTACAGTCATCATACACTAAGCAATCTCACCCACAAGTACATACATCAAACTCTATTAAATTAAATTTTCCTACTAGTACAGACATTATACACTGGTTAATTCTATGTCTCTGACCAGTAAAAACACTAAGGAATTCAATCTCTATGACCAGTCATCATACACTAAAATATTAAATCTCCCTATCAGTACGTCTGACATCAAACTCTTAAGAAATTATTTTTCCTTTCAGTACGACATCATACTGAGTAAGGAATTCAATTTTTCCTACTATTCCAGACATCATACATAACAAATTCATTCTCTTCTACCAGTACAGGTGTCAAGTACTAAGAAAGTCAATTTCTGCCACTTACTAAGTACAGATACAATGTATCATACACTAAGGAATTCAATTATCTACCAGTCCAAGCATCATACACAAGGGAATACAATCCCACTATCAGTGTAGACACCATTCTCTAAGAAATTCAGTTTTCCTACCATTACATACATCAAACTCTTAAGAAATTAAAATTTTCTACCAGTCCAGATATTATACAGTTAGAAATTCAATATCTCCTACATGTACAGATATCTAAGAAATTAACTTTTCCCACCAGTACAGAAGTCACATAGTGAGGAATTCAATTTTTCCTACCAGTACAGGCATCATGTACTAAAGAAATTCAACATGTTCAATTTCTTTTACAAGTACAGACATCCTACTCCAAGAAATTAAATTTTCCTACTAGTACAGACATCATATTCTAAGAAATGCAATCTCCCCTACCATTAAAGGCATCATACACTAAGTAATTCAATTTCTCCTACCAGTACATACATCATACACTAAATATTTCTTCTACCAGTACAGATATCATACACTAAGGAATTCAATCTCTCCTACCAGTACAGACATCATACACTAAGGAATTCAAAATCTCCAACCAGTACAGACATCATATACATGTACATAGGAATTCAATTTCTCCTACTTGTACAGATATCATACACTAAGGAATTCCATTTCTCCTACCTGTTCAAACATCATACACTGAGGAATTCTATTACTCCTACCAGTAAAGGCATCATACACAAAGGAATTAAATTTCTCCTAACTGTAAAAACATCATACACTTAGGAATTCAATTTCTCCAACCAGTACAGATAACATACACTAAGGAATTCAATTTCTCCTACCAGTAGAGGTATCATACACTATGGAATTCAATTTCTCCTACCAGTGCGGACATCATACACTAAGGAATTCAATTTCTCCAAGCAGTAAATACATCATACACTAAGGAATTCACAATCTCCTACCAGAACAGATATCATACACTAAGGAATTCAATTTGTCCTACGTGTACAGATATCATATACTAAGAAAAAAAATTTTCCTACCAGTACAGACATCATATACATAGGAATTCAATTTCTCTTACCAGTACAGATATCATACACTAAGGATTTCAAATTCTCCTACCAGTACAGATATCATACACTAGGAATTCAATTACTCCTAACTGCACAAACATCATACACCAAGGAATTCAAAATCTCCTATCAGTACAGACATCATACACTAAGGAATTCAATTTCTCCTACCAGTACAGATATCATACACATAAGGAATTCAATTTCTCCTACCACTACAGGTATCATACGCTAAGGAATTCAATTTCTCATACCAGTACAGACATCATAAGTAATTCAAATTCTCCTACCAGTACAGATATCATACACTAAGGAATTCAAAATCTCCTTCCAGTACAGACATCATATACATAGGAATTCAATTTCTCTGACTAGCACAGATATCATACACTAAGGAATTAAATTTCTCCTACCAGTACAGACATCATACACTGAGGAATTAAATTTCTCCTACCAGTACAGACATCATACACTAAGGAATTCAATTTCTCCAACAAGTACAGATATCATACACTAAGAAATTAAATGTTCCTACAAGTACAGACATCATACACTAAGGAATTCAATTTCTCATTAGAAATTAAATATCTCCTTCCTCTACAGATATCATATACCTAGAAATTAAATAAATTCTACCTCTACAGATATCATACATGTTGAAATTAAATATCTCCTACCTCTACATATATCATATACTTAGAAATTAAATATCTCCTATTTCTACAGATATCATACACCTAGAAATTAAATACATCCTACCAATTCAATTTCTCCTAACTGTCCAAACATCATACACTAAGGAATTAAATTTCTCCTATCAGTACAGACATCATACACTAAGAAATTCGATTTCTCCTACCTGTACAGATATCATACACTAAGATATTAAATTTTCCTACAAGTACAGACATCATACACTAATTCAATTTCTTCTTCCAGTAAAGATATCATACACTAGGAATTCAATTTCTCCAAACTATACAAATATCCTACCCTTAAGAATTCAATTTCTCCCACCAGTACAAACATCATACACTAAGAAATACAATTTTCCTACCAGTACAGACATCAGACACTAAGGAATTCAATTTCTCCTTCCAGTACAGACATCATACACTTAGAAATTAAATTTTTCTTTCAATACAGGCATCATTCTCTTAGAAATTATTTCTTCCAACAAGTACAGATATTATACACTAAGGAATGCAATCCCTCCTACCAGTAAAGGCATCATACACTAAGGAATTCAATATCTCCTACAAGTACTGACATCCTACTCTAAAAAAGTAAATTTTCCTCCTAGTACACCTAGAAATTAAATATCTCCAACCACTTCAGATATACACTTAGAAATAAAATAGCTACACCACTACAGATATTCTATACCTTGAAATTAAATAAACCCTACCTCTATAGATACCATATAAATAGATATTCATTATCTCCTACCTCTACATATACCATACACATAGAAATTAAATATCTCCTACCTCTGCAGATATCATACACCTAGAAATTAAATATCTCCTATCTCTATAGATAACATACACTTAGAAATTATAATGAATTATCCCCTACCTCTACAGATATCATACACCTAGAAATTAAATAAGTCCTACCTCTACAGATATCATATAACTTGGAATTAAATGTATCCTTCCTCTACAGATATCATATAACTTGGAATTAAATGTATCCTTCCTCTACATATATCATATACCTAGAAATTAAATATCTCCTTTTTCTACAGATATACACCTAGAAATTAAATAAATCCTACCTCTACAGATATCATATAACTTGGAATTAAATGTATCCTTCCTCTACAGATATCATATAACTTGGAATTAAATGTATCCTTCCTCTACAGATATCATATAACTTGGAATTAAATGTATCCTTCCTCTACAGATATCATATATCTTGGAATTAAATGTATCCTTCCTCTACAGATATCATATAACTTGGAATTAAATGTATCCTTCCTCTACATATATCATATACCTAGAAATTAAATATCTCCTATTTCTACAGATATTATACACCTAGAAATTAAATAAATCCTACCTCTACAGATATGATATACCTAGAAATTAAATATATCCTACCACTACAGACATCATATACATGTACATAGAAATTAAATAAATCCTACCTCTACAGATATCATAAACCTAGAAATTTAATATCTCCTACCTCTACATATCTCCTATTTCTACAGATATCATACTTCTAGAAATTAAATAAATCTTACCTCTACAGATATCATTTGCCTAGAAATTAAATAAATTGTACCTTTACAGATATCATACACCTAGAAATTAAGTATCTCCTATTTCTACAGATATCATTCACCTAGAAATTAAATAAATCATACCTCTACAGATATCATATACCTAGAAATTAAATATTTCCTACCTCTACAGATATACACCTAGAAATTAAATATCTCCTATTTCTACAGATATCATACACCTAGAAATTAAATAAATCCTTCCTCTACAGATATACACCTAGAAATTAGATATCTTCTACATCTACAGATATCATACACCTAGAAATTAAAGATCTCATATCTGTACAGATATACACCTAGAAATTAAATATCTCCTACATCTACAGATATCATACACCTAGATATTAAATATATCCTACGTCTACAGATATCAAACACCTAGAAAATAAATATTCTCTACCTCTACATATATCATATACCTAGAAATTAGATATCTCCTACCTCTACAGATATAGACCTAGAGATCAAATATATCCTACCTCTGTAGGTATCATACACCTAGAAATTAAATATAACATTCCTCTACAGATATACACCTAGAAATTAAATATATCCTACCTCTACAGATATCATACACATAGAAATTAAATATATCCTACCTCTACAGATACCATACACCTAGAAATTAAATATCTCATCCCAACAGATATCATACACATGGAAATTAAATATCTTCTACCTCTACATATATCATACATCTAGAAATTAAATATCTTCTACCTCTACATATATCATACACCTAGAAATTAAATATCTTCTTCCTCTACAGATATCATATACCTAGAAATTAAATATATCCTATCTCTACAGATATCATAAACCTAGAAATTAAAAATATCCTACCTCTACAGATATCATGTACCTAAAATTTAAATATTTTCTACCTCTACATATATCATACACCTAGAAATTAAATATCTTCTTCCTCTACAGATATCATATACCTAGAAATTAAATATATCCTATCTCTACAGATATCAGAAACCTAGAAATTAAAAATATCCTACCTCTACAGATATCATGTACCTAAAATTTAAATATTTTCTACCTCTACATATATCATACACCTAGAAATTGAATATCACCTACCCTTACAGATTTCATACACCTAGAAATTAAATATCTCCTACCTCTACATATATTCTACACCTAGAAATTAAATATCTCCTACCTCTACAGATATCGTACACCTAAAAATTTAATATCCTCTACCTCTTCCTATATCATACACATAGAAATTAAATATATCATACATCTACAGATATCATACACCTACAAATTAAATATCTCATATCTGTACAGATATACACCTAGAGATTAAATATCTCCTACCCTTACAGATATCATACAACTCGAAATTAAATATCTCCTACCCTTACAGATATCATACACCTAGAAATTAAATATCTCCTACATCTACAGATATCAAACACCTAGAAATTAAATATTCTCTACATCTACATATATCATATACCTAGAAATTAAATATCTCCTACCTCTACAGATATCGACCTAGAAATCAAATATATCCTACCTCTGTAGGTATCATACACCTAGAAATTAAATATAACATACCTCTACAGATATACACCTAGAAATTAAATATATCCTACCTCTACAGATATCATACACATAGAATTTAAATATATCCTACCTCTACAGATACCATACACCTAGAAATTAAATATCTCATCCCAACAGATATCATACACATAGAAATTAAATATCTTCTACCTCTACATATATCATACACTTAAAAAATATCTCCTACCTAAACAGATATCATACATCTAGAAATTAAATATCTTCTACCTCTACATATATCATACACCTAGAAATTAAATATCTTCTTCCTCTACAGATATCATAAACCTAGAAATTAAAAATATCCTACCTCTACAGATATCATGTACCTAAAATTTAAATATCTTCTACCTCTAAATATATCATACTCCTAGAAATTAAATATCACCTACCCTTATAGATATCATACACCTAGAAATTAAATATCTCCTACCTCTACATACATTCTACACCTAGAAATTAAATATCTCCTACCTCTACAGATATAGACCTAGAAATTAAATATATCCTACCTCTGTAGGTTTCATACACCTTGAAATTAAATATATCATTCCTCTACAGATATACACCTAGAAATTAGATATCTCCTACCTCTATAGATATCATACACATAGAAATTAAATATATCCTACCTCTACAGATACCATACACCTAGAAATTAAATATCTCATCCCAACAGATATCATACACATAGAAATTAAATATCTTCTACCTCTACATATATCATACACTTTGAAATTAAATATCTCCTACCTCAACAGATATCATACATCTAGAAATTAAATATCTTCTACCTCTACATATATCATACACCTAAAAATTAAATATCTTCTACCTCTACAGATATCATATACCTAGAAATTAAATATATCCTATCTCTACAGATATCATAAACCTAGAAATTAAAAATATCCTACCTCTACAGATATCATGTACCTAAAATTTAAATATCTTCTACCTCTACATATATCATACACCTAGAAATTAAATATCACCTACCCTTACAGATATCATACACCTAGAAATTAAATATCTCCTACCTCTACATATATTCTACACCTAGAAATTAAATATCTCCTACCCTTACAGATATCGTACACCTATAAATTAAATATCTCCTACCTCTACATATATTATACACCTAGAAATTAAATATCTCCTACCTCTACAGATATCATACACCTAGAAATTAAATATCTCCTACCCTTACAGATATCGTACACCTAGAAATTAAATATCTCCTACCTCTACATATATTATACACCTAGAAATTAAATATCTCCTACCTCTACAGATATCATACACCTAGAAATTAAATATCTCCTATCTCTACAGATATACATCTAGAAATTAAATATCTTCTACATCTACAGATATCATATACCTTGAAATTAAATATATCCTACCTCTATAGATATCATATACATAGAAATTAAATATATCCTTCCTCTTCAGATATCATACATGTTGAAATTAAATATCTCCTACCTCTACATATATCATACACCTAGAAATTAAATATATCCTACCTCTACAGATATCATACACCTAGAGATTAAAAATATCCTACCTCTACAGATACCATACATCTAGAAATTAGATATCTTCTACCTTTACATATATCATACACCTAGAAATTAAATATCTTCTACCTCAACAGATATCATACATCTAGAAATTAAATATCTTCTACCTCAACATATATCATACATCTAGAAATTAAATATCTTCTACCTCTACATATATCATACAGCTAGACTAAGGGTATACAGACATCCTAGGGATAAATTACTGATATGACACAAGTGTACAGACATCTTAGGGATATGTTATGACATGACTCAAGTAAACAGACATCCTAGGGATAAGTGCTGACATGACACAAGTGTACAGACATTCCAGTGATATATTACTGACATGACACAAGTGTATAGATATTCTAGGAATATATTACTGACATGACATGAGTGTACAGACATTCTAGGGATATATTACTGACATGACACGAGTGTACAGACATCTTAGGGATATGTTATGACATGACACAAGTATACAGACATCCTAGGGATAAATTACTGACATGACACAAGTGTACAGACATCTTAGGGATATGTTATGACGTGACACAAGTGTACAGACGTCTTAGGGATATGTTATGACATGACACAAGTATACAGACATCCTAGGGATAAATTACTGACATGACACAAATGTTGTACAGACATTCTAGGGAGATATTACTGACTTGACACAAGTTTATAGACATCTTAGAGATATGTAATTACAGGACTCATGTATACAGACATCCTAGGGATAAATTACTGACATGTCACAAATGTACAGACATTCTAGGGAGATATTACTGACATGACACAAGTTTATAGACATCTTAGAGATATGTAATTACAGGACTCAGGTATACAGACATCCTAGGGATAAATTACTGACATGACACAAATGTACAGACATTCTAGGGAGATATTACTGACTTGACACAAGATTACAGACATCTTAGAGATATGTAATTACAGGACTCAGGTATACAGACATCCTAGGGATAAATTACTGACATGACACAAATGTACAGACATTCTAGGGAGATATTACTGACTTGACACAAGTTTATAGACATCTTAGAGATATGTAATTACAGGACTCATGTATACAGACATCCTAGGGATAAATTACTGACATGTCACAAATGTACAGACATTCTAGGGAGATATTACTGACTTGACACAAGTTTATAGACATCTTAGAGATATGTAATTACAGGACTCAGGTATACAGACATCCTAGGGATAAATTACTGACATGACACAAATGTACAGACATTCTAGGGAGATATTACTGACTTGACACAAGATTACAGACATCTTAGAGATATGTAATTACAGGACTCAGGTATACAGACATCCTAGGGATAAATTACTGACATGACACAAATGTACAGACATTCTAGGGAGATATTACTGACTTGACACAAGATTACAGACATCTTAGAGATATGTAATTACAGGACTCAGGTATACAGACATCCTAGGGATAAATTACTGACATGACACAAATGTACAGACATTCTAGGGAGATATTACTGACTTGACACAAGATTACAGACATCTTAGAGATATGTAATTACAGGACTCAGGTATACAGACATCCTAGGGATAAATTACTGACATGACACGAGTGTACAGACATTCTAGGGAGATATTACTGACATGACACAAGTGTACATACATTCTAGGGATATATTACTGACATGACACAAGTGTACATACATTCTAGGGATATATTACTGACATGACACGAGTGTACAGACATTCTTGGGATATATTACTGACATGACACAAGTGTACATACATTCTAGGGATATATTACTGACATGACACGAGTGTACAGACATCTTAGGGATACGTAATGATGTAATGACATGACACAAGTGTACAGACATCATAGGGACAAATTACTTATATTACACAGGTAGTAAATGATGTTCATATTTGTACGTCATATCTAATAGCTCACTCTAAGATGCCGACATAAATAGGAGATTTTGATATCATAGTCCATGATAACTATACAGGTACGAATTATTACAAAAATAGTCCATGGTGTCCATATAGGTAGGAGATAAAGACATCATGGTTCATGGTGTCCATACAGGTAAGAGATACTGATATTGTAGTCCATGGTGCCTATACAGGTTGGAGATATTGATAATATCATCAGTGATGTATATACAGGTAGGAGATATTGATATCATAGTCCATGGTGTCCACACAGATATTGATATAATAGTCCAGGATTTATATACAGGTAGGAGATATTGATATCATAGTCCATGGTGACCATACAGGTAGGAGATATTGATATCAAAGTCAATGATGTTTATACAGTCAGGAGATATAGATATCATAGTCAGTGATGTATATACAGGTAGGAGATATTGATATCATAGTCAGTGATTTATATACAGGTAGGAGATATTGATATCATAATCCATGGTGTACATACAGGTAGGAGATATAGATATCATAGTCAGTGATGTATATACAGGTAGGAGATATTAATATCATAGTCCATGGTGTCCATACAGGTAGGAGACATTGATATCATAGTCCATGGTGTCCATACAGGTAGGAGATATAGATATCATAGTCCATGATTTATATACAAGTAGGAGATATTGAATTCATAGTCAGTGATGTATATACTTGTGGGAGATACTGATATCATAGTCCATGGTGTCCATACAGGTAGGAGATATTGTTTTCATAATCAGTAATGTATATACAGGTAGGAGATATTGAAAATCATAGTCCATGGTGCCCATACAGGTAGGAGATATAGATATCATAGTCCATGGTGTCCATACAGGTAGGAGATATTGATATCACAATCAGTGATGTATATACAGGTAGGAGATATTGATATCATAGTCCATGGTGTCCATACAGGTAGGAGATATAGAAATCATAGCCCATGGTGTCCATACAGGTAGGAGATATTGATATCATAGTCCATGGTGTCAATTCAGGTAGGAGATATAGATATCATAGTCCATGATTTATATACAAGTAGGGGATATTCATACCATAGTCAGTGATGTATATACAGGTAGGAGATATTGATATCATAGTCCATGATGTCCATACAGGTCGGAGATATTGATATCATAGCCAATGGTGTCCATACAGGAAGGAGATACAGATATCATAGTCCATGGTGTCCATACATTTAGGAGGTATAGATATCATAGTCCATGGTGTCCATACAGGTAGGAGATATTGATATCATAGCCCATGGTGTCCACACAGGTAGGAGATATTGTTATCATAATCAGTGATGTATATACAGGTAGAACATATTGAAATCATATTCCATGGTGCCCATACAGGTAGGAGATTTAGAAATATCATAGTCCATGGTGTCCATACAGGTAGGAGATATTAATATCATAGTCCATGGTGTCCATACAGGTAGGAGATATTGATATCATAGTCCAAGGTGTCCATACAGGTAGGAGATATAGATATCATAGTCCATGGTGTCCATATAGGTAGGAGATATTGATATCATAGTCCATGGTGTCCATACAGGTAGGAGATATAGATATCATAGCCCATGGTGTCCATACAGGTAGGAGATATTGATATCATAGTCCATGGTGTCCATACAGGTAGGAGATATAGATATCATAGTCCATGATTTATATACAGGTAGGAGATATTGATACCATAGTCAGTGATGTATATACAGGTAGGAGATAATGATATCATAGTCCATGGTGTCCATACAGGTAGGGGATATTGATATCATAATCAGTTATGTATATACAGGTAGGAGATATTAAAATCATAGTCCATGGTGCCCATACAGGTAGGAGATATTGATATCATAGTCCATGGTGTCCATACAGGTAGGAGATATTGATATCACAATCAGTGATATATATACAGGTAGGAGATATTGAAATCATAGTCCATGGTGCCAATACAGGTAGGAGATATAGATATTATAGTCCATGGTGTCCATACAGGTAGGAGATATTGATACCATAGTCAATGGTGTCCATACAGGAAGGAGATATTGGTATCATAGTCCATGATGTCCATACAGGTAGGAGATATTGATATCATAGTCCATGGTGTCCATACAGGTAGGAGATATTGATATCATAGTCAATGGTGTCCATACAGGTAGGAGATATAGATATCATAGTCCATTGTGTCCATACAGGTAGGAGATATTGGTATCATAGTCCATGGTGTCCATACAGGTAGGAGATATTGATATCATAGTCAATGGTCTCCATACAGGTAGGAGATATAGATATCATAGTCCATTGTGTCCATACAGTTAGGAGATATTGATATCATAATCAGTGATGTATATACAGGTAGGAGATATTGATATCATAGTCTATGGTGCCCATACAGGTAGGAGATATTGATATCATAGTCCATGGTGTCCATACAGTTAGGAGATATTGATATCATAGTCCATGATGTTTATACAGGTAGGAGCTATTGATATCATAGTCCATGATGTATATATAGGTAGGAGATATTGATATCATAGTCAATACATGTAGGAGAATCTGAGATTTTCATATTAGAGTGTATGTAATTTATTCTTGTTTTATTTCACAGAAGAATATGCTGTAAGAAAAAAAACCCATTGCATCATGACCAGTTGACTGTTAATGGGAGACAATATTAATATTTATTAACTTAATGTGCTCTGATAAGCTTGAATGATTTTTTTTTTATTCATTGAGACTTTTCGTAATTTTAACATGACATCAAGGATTGGTATACATCTGTTTATTCATCACAGTAAAGTTAACAACTATGCATGTACAAGTAATTCCATTTATGTATGGCTGCAGTTTGAAATGCATTATTGAATAATAAAAGCTACTACAAAGTATATTGTTACGTTTTTATATCCAATTCCTCTTGAACTGCATGAGTACTAGAGATGAGATCTTATATATGTTTCTACCATATTCATTTGTCTGTTGGAAGTAGAGAAGTTTATTATTTATGATCTTAATTGATCATGATTGTATGAGAGTTCAAAAGGTTATAAGTTGAACGTGTGTGTCTTGTCAATCATTACTACGATTTTTATACCACTGAAATAAGGTATTTGGGAGGCATGCATGTCCATTTGTTTGACTGTTGACTATGTTACATGAGCTAGGCCATTACATTTAGATGGTAAGTGAAAAGGCTTTTACACTGTACGCCTTAAATGTGTATACTTTCTAGTAAAACATTTCGGTTTTGTCCTTGTGGTTTGACCATCTTTACAGAATACAGCATCCAATTATTATGGTACATTGTACTGACAGATGCAGATGGTTGCATTAGTGTTTCACAAACATGTGTTGCTATATATCTGAAAACAGTATATATGCGTTGTATCTAGGTGGACCATGAATTAGAGCTTTGTCTTCAACTTTAGTTTTACAAAATTTGGTGACCTGCATATCTATTTCAATTTATGAGAATGGTCATGCAAGTATTAATACAGCTCGTAAGCTTCCACTCATTAGAAAAATTCTCATATAGATATACATGTGTAAACCAATCACCATTCATATATATTTCATACAGTACATGTATGTGTATTGCAAAAAGAAAAATCCTTGTTTACGTCATAATAGGACTATAATGTATACATATATATACATTTAACGATTTTACTTCAAGAAGAATCTTACTGGGTAATATATCAAATGTTTCTGCTGAACTTTTTCCCCCGTTTTAAGACATAATTGGTACATATAAACAGTTCTCAAGGTAGGATCATGGCAAAGGTATTTATCGCTCATTTTATAAAGGATTATGAAGTGATTTTTTTTCTAATTCGTTACACAAATTAAATGTTTACATCGAGTGCAAATATCTTTATTTGTTCACATGCAAGTACAGTATTCAGAATATTATACACCCATGTGAATTCTATCTGCTGACATTCTAAAAAGAAATAAAGATGAGCAAGTATTTTTGCTGATTTTAATTTTTTTTTTTGGGGGGGGGGGGGGGGGGGGGGTTATTGCACATACCGTTTTGCTTTAAAAATTCTATACATATATTTGCAGTTCTTTTGTTTCATTGAAGACTTCATTTCTAACAGTAATATTACTGAATATATTCCTTCTTTTTCTGTCCATGGAGATAAAATACAGCACCTACATGTGGTCTATAGCCGTACATCATTTATACTCTATTTATCCTAAGAGAGATCATGATCCTTTAGAATGTGTGGTATTGATTCTTCTGTATATGATATCAAAGACTAATAATGGTTGAAAGATTCTTAGTTTTTGAGAAATATGCTGAGCTTCTGTGGAAAAGGGAATAATATATTCATCTCCTCTGACATCAGTCTGATGATAGTGTGTATAATGGATTGAAATATCTATTAAATACTTTATTCAATGTTAATGGTAATGCACTAAATATATATGTAGATTTAATACAAAACAAGGATGCTTAATGGTGACAATGTTAAAGTTTCAGCATTCAAAAAGAAATAGAAAAACACACATACACACCTTAATTTTTTTTCAAAATCATTGCTGATTAGAGGCGCTTTCTCTTCCTTGGTATCAGAAGAATGCAGATATCATTGGGTGAATTGCTCTCAAATTTATACTTATCTTAACTATAGTGGATGCATGTACTCATGATGTATAATAGTCGTATAGCAACCCCCCCCCCCCCCCCCCGTTTCCGTTTTTTAATACCACAGTTAGATCTACATGCAGAAGGGGAAAAACAAAAAGGCCAAGGAGATGAAGGTGTTTTTAACCAATCCTGAAATGTTTTAAAAGAGCCATTTAAGGGGGGGGGGGGGGGTAACATTCAATGCCAGGTACGCATCTTTTATTATATCTATAATTAGGATAATTAAGATGTACATTTAGCCTTTCCTTAATGTTTTTTTTTCTGATAGATTTTTAAGTGGAAATATAGAGGTTAGGGGGGGTCGCACTCACGATATTAGTGTTTGTGCGTAAGATATTTTGTTCTTGTTGAATTTAACCCCCCCCCCCCCCCAAATAGACACAAATTATTATAATCATCAATCAGTTTCTCTTTGTCTTTTTTCAATTCAAAAATCGGCGTAAGTTTATTCATAGACGTATATCAAGATGGTTTATTATTTATCGATGGTCCAGAGGAACAACCCCCCCCCCCCCCCCCCCCCCTCTTTCCAACAAACCAACAAGAAGGAAAATCTGTGAAAATTAAATAAATGTTTCGTAATTCTCTACTTCTACCCTTCAAATTTATATCTCAATCCTTTTCATAAGAGATATTAATATTTGAATAATCGCGGTTTGTACAACTTATTCTCGATATACCGGGATCGCGGAATCCGATTTGGTTATAGCGAGCGGAGCTCGCTGCAAAGGCCCGAAGGGCCTTTGCGAGCGAAGCTCGCCCTTATGGTAACGCGTATACACTTACCTTAGTGAGAAAATATGCTGAATCAAAGAATGAGAATGTACTACTATGCTTTCAAAAATTTTCGTCCCCTCGCAGAGTTACTGCGGAGATGCTGAATATTGCCATTTAATTTTTTTTTTTCGACTCCGAGTATACGTATATGTTATACTCAATTTTTGTTTACAAGTTAACTTTATTGACATAATTTTTCGTAAAGCAGATTACGAAATAGCATCGGCAACTTGGCGTAACCGCGGAATCTTTTTAGGAAAGCCGACATCTTCATTTGAGTATTTTGTTTACTGTGCTTCTATGACGTCATTGACGTCATCGCGCCAAATTCTTAATGTCACTTTGACGTTGTAAGATTTTTCTTTAATGGACGTATTTTGCTTGACGTAAACGCTTCTAAAAAGGTCAATAAACCGACCAAAGTATTCCCATGGGCGATTTTGTGTTCAATCCGGATGGCTTCACGTTATTAAGTTTCTCAATCCAGAACACTTCTCGGATTTTACGATAATATTTGGAGGCATCCGAACATTTCTCCAAAATTATAATTTAAAGTGGTTTTCTTTATTGAAATGTTATGAAACAGGCTTTGGACGATTGTATCTGACATCGGCGAGATGGATTTTTTTTTTGGGGGGGGGGGGCGATATGCAATGAGTTATTTATTTTCATTTAACCGTTTTATAACAAAATTAAAATGGCTTGAAATAAAAAATATCACATGTAGGAAATATAACCAGGTCTGTTTATAAATCCTTGGTCTGACCAGTTCTAGCTGAGCTCTTTAAACTAGATCGTTGATATAAAGTTTCAAAATCATACACCTTTTGTGTTTGCTCGTATTTTTCTGTAAATTTGACTGGAATCCCCCCCCCCTCAACCTAATCTAATATTTGCCGGTCAAGGCCAAAACACGAACGTACAAAGACTTTGAAAGAACCATATTTTAAGCCCCCCCCCTTAAAATGTTCATCTGCTTGTCTAGACCAATTTTACAAATGCCTCTGTGTTTCCACTCGCCTTATACTGCCTTTTTTTTTGGCAATCATCAAACAGAAAGTTTTGTAAGATAGGATAAACCGTCATAGTCTAAAATCATATTTATTTTCTCTCCGCTCGCACAAAAAGGCTTTGCCTTGATTCATATTATAAATAGTAAGTACGTCGGAATGCGCATGTGCCGCTTATGGTGAATTTCACCCGTCCCCTAGACGCATTCCTTTTTGATATACACTCCTCTTTTTGTTGGTGCACTGAGTCCCTGTCTTCTGGAATTTTTAGTGTCAAGAGTCAAACTATGCCTACAATGAATATAGTTTTGCCTTCTTTCTTTCAAGAAATATGCAGGATTAATAGTGAAAACATGACAGTTAGTCTAGGTGCCATTCACGAAACCCAAAAATTTGTTACGCACAAAATGTTTTTGCATGAAAGTGTTGTCAATACCCTCTTATTTGATAATCCGGCTGATGCCACTCTGGCATCCTTGGGCATTTCGAAATTTTGGGGTAAAATGGAATGTTTCGAAGAAAAACCGTTGAAAATAGGAAAAATTCAATTACTTTTTCCATGCTGCAGCTAGATCAACAAAATTGGTACCAAAAGAACGACAATTTTATTGTCTTTAAGTCTCAAGCTTAATTTACCAATTCACTTGTCCATAAAATGGGGAAAACTATGGATTTTCGATGAAAAATCGTTGAAAATTGGGAAAACACCATATCTTTTTTTATTCTGTAGCTAAATAAACAATTTTGGTACCAAACGCACAATAAATTTATTGCCTTTCATTTAATTAATACAGAAGTCAGATTTGCAATTTGCTGGTACGAAAAATTGGGAAAAACAACTACTCTTTGATGAAAAATCGCTGAAAATTTGCAAAATGCAATGACTTTTTCAAACTGTAGTATGAGGTTCTGCAATTATGGTACCAAATTAAAGGTTTTTGTTATTGTCTTTTAATCTGAATACATATTAAGCAACTTGCTCATAAATAAAATGGGAGAAGAACAATGAGGGAGAAAACTTTGATTTTTGAAGGTTTTTTTTTCCATACAAAGTTGGGACTTTGAAAAATGCAAAACGTTTAGAGAAAATCTAGAACAAAGATATAAGTATTCAATTCAACAGTTAAAAAAAACCAATTTACTAGTACATGGAGTCTTGTAGCAAGCTTTTGAAAGATGTGGGTGAAATTAGACGCATTGTTCAAAAGGAAGCGGCTACTGTCTATGATACATAACGTGCATGTCTTGTCCACTCTGTTAATTAATCTGCTTTTAAATGATGCTAATGAATTTGAAGACGTTTAACATTTGTACCACTCGGTGAGTGTCACTGCCGGTGGACCAGGAGTCCCCGAGGATACATGTAGCCAAGTTTGATCAATTTCGGTTGGTCGTTTCTTCAAATCGTAATCCAGGATAACCACACCTTCTGCTATTTCCGTGGCAGATGGCCGTCCTAAGTCGGCACCGATTGCTCGTTGGTTTATGTGTAGTCCTTTGTGTTTGATGTTTCTGTGTTGTGCGTTGACGTTCCTTGTCCCTTATGCATCTCTTTCTGTGCTTGTCTGCTTTGTGTTTTTGCATTGGGGGTTTTGCTAAGGGTGCTGCAACCTGCTGTTGTTGGAAATCCCCTCCTTTGTCTCAAACGCATTCGAAAATTTCTGTTTACAAAATTGTCACAAATTTCTGAAACCTGGGTCCTGTAGCATCATATCCTAGTCATCTTGCTACGTCTTATATTTTGGACATAGTTATCACACATTTTGGCCATATTTCATTGTTTGGATTGAGGATCAATGACGAGGGTTAAATATCCGAAACGTGCATGTCTAGTCCACGCTGTTAATTAATCTGCTTTTAAATGATGCTAATGAATTTGAAGATGTTTAACATAGATGATTTCTGCCAGGGTTGTGAAGTTGTTTTCAATCATTGAAGTGGATCTTAAAGACCTGCTTAGAGGTGACATTGTTCAATGTTTTAAAAGATTACTTCAGTTTTGCAACTTCGAAATATGTTCTTAAAATAAGCTCCAGGTTATCTATTCGACAAGAATGCCTAGGAGCTGATGATCGATTGATGTATGCAGGGCTCTGGTGTATCAACTGACCATTAAATGGCAGAATTAATACCTTGATTGTTTCTGGTCATATAATTCTAAACATAATTAAACACTTCAGATGTTCAATGATAAGTGTTCCAGTTATCTACCTTCTTGAAGAAAGTTTTAAACCAATTTTAATGCACCAGACACGTGTTTCGGATAGAAAAATCCTCATCTGTGATGCTTTCAATTAAAGTGACTTCATGGCACAGCCAAAATCCTCTCCAGCAGCTCCCCTGGCCCTATTTTCTGAACTTGAAATTGCTATTACTTTGCAGAGAGCAAATTTAAATGATATTCAATTGACTCCTACTTACGATCACAATGACATAAAAGATTCAGTCAAGAAAGCTACATCTCATGAAATGAAGTGCAACTGATTGATATTACATGTACTTGCAATCATTTGATCGAGAAAGCAATCTGATTGATTAAGAACTCGCATTCTACACATTATTCTAAAGATGTAGGTATTGCGAACAGATCATGATGATGGATACCATCAACATATGATGGTATAGGAGAGACAAAGGTTGTTCTGTGGGAAATCTTTTGAAGTGGTGTTCCGTGTCAAATTTGAGAGAAGTTAATTCAGATATTGAAAAGATGGTGACTGAGGCCATGGTATTCATAAAAAATTACTATGGTTTAGAGAATCTAGACAGTATATCTGATGTCAGGTCCAGTGTACGATTGAATGAAATGGGCTATAAGAGAAAGGAGGGGATCTCCAACAACACTAGGTTGCAGCACCCACAGCAAAATCCCAAAACACCCATGCAAAAAAAAAACACAGAGCAGACACCCACAGAAAGAGACGCAAAAGGGACAAGGAACACCAACTCAGATCATAGAAACATGAAACATAAAAGACTAAACATAAACCAACGAGACCAATGGACAACCGGTGCCGACTTAGGACGGCCATCTGCCACGTAAATAGCAGACGGTGTGGTTATCCTGGATTACGTGCGCACAACCCTCCTACTATTCCGATTTCCAAGAGGTCTCGAAGAACGCACAATTATGGTGTAAAACAACCTCCTCACAGAGTTCAAAACTCTTGGATGACCATTACCACCAACTTTATTAATTGAAGAATTTCGATAAAATGTCAAGAAAAACGAAATATTTTAGCCATGCATAAGGAAACATTCTTAAGATGCAGTTCAATCAAACCTGGATCTGCTGAAAGAACTAAATTTAAAATAAATGTTGAGACCTATTGTGATAATATTTTGCCAATTGCGTCTGAACCTCTATCTGTTATCCTGTTGATTTGTTGTAGTCGCACATGAAATCTGAGCTGTGTAACAAACAGATGTGACAAATTCTGTGCTCAATTTTCTTTAATTCTGTAAATGTTTTGGAGTAGAAAATTGTCAGAGTACGATGCAAAGGAGGCATTTTGATCAACCATGTAAGAGGGGTTCTTTGTTGTTAGAAGTAGTTGCACACAAGAATTACAATTGCATGTTGATGACAAAAACAAGGCAATAAGAAAAGAGGTAATCTCCAACAAAACTGGGTTACACATCAAAACACCTCAAGTAAAAATACAGAGAAGACAAACACAGAAAGAGAAACCAAACGGGCAGGGAACAGCAAACACGACATCAAACATCAAATAAGCAATGTATGAATTATGCAATTAAAATGGAACATTCTTTTCGTGAAATGATGCGTGATATTGTAAGTCTATGCTAGGACATTTATACTATTTGGAATGATATATCTAGAGTAGAATAAAGGGTAATAAGAGAGTGCAAATCTAAAACTATTAATATGCAATCATTTTGATACGAAAATTGTTGTTTTAGAATTTCTTTAAACCGATTTTTTTTTTACAATTTAAAACCTGTTTTCAGCAAAAACAAAACAAAACAAGAAGATTCAATTTGCTTGAGTGGAATTCTGAATTTAAAGCAAGTTTTTCTAACTACAGCATGGAAAAAACATTGCAATATCCCAATTTTCAGCGATTTTTCATTCAAAATTCATTCTTTCCCCCATTTTCGTACTTGCAAATTGCTAATCTGATATTTAAAACGAAAGGCTATACATTTATTGTGCGTTTGGTACAAAAATTGTTATTTATCTACGGTATAAAAAAAGATATGACATATTCCCAATTTTCAACGGTTTTTCATCGAAAATCCATAGTTTTCCCCATTTTATGGACGAGTAAATTGATAAAATGAGCTTGGGACTTAAAGGCAATGGCATTGCTGTTCTTTTGATACCAAATTTGTTGTTCTAGCTACAACATGGACAAAGTAATTGCGTTTTTCCAATTTTCAACGGTTTTCGTTGAAAAATGACCTTTTCCCCCCAAAATTTCGAAATGCCCAAGGATGCCAGAGTGGCATCCGCCGGATTATCAAAGTAGAGGGTATTAACATCACTTTCATGCAAAAACATTTTGTGCGTAACATTTTTTTGGGTTCACCCCAAAATAGCCATTTGGCAACTAGACTAAGTGTAGCGCTCAGGCCTAAAGAAGGAAAAAATAAT
>VSWD01000014.1:46542483-46796390 GCA_033119305.1 Pinctada imbricata
TAGAAGTTTTCCTGGGTTGAAATATTTTTGTATGTCGGCTTTTTCAAATGATTTTTTTTAGTATTTTATTTTAATTTTTTTTAAATTTGATTAACACATAGTAGATATGCCAATAAGGCATCTCTTGTTATATTATCTTCTATTAAAACATGTGTCACTTGCTTTAATGTAAACCATTATGAACAATTTATCAAACCACACAGTTTACATCCCATTGGGGGTGGTACTCCAAGCAGTGGAGGAATTTATAAGAAGAAAGAAGATGTAGAGTTACTCCCCCCTCTCACCCCCCCCCCCCAAAAAAAAAAGCTTACACAAGCACAATATTCCTGTTCATTTGGCAATGTGAAGGATGCATTATTGCTATTTTATTTGATAAATGATCAATCTTTGTGATTCTGGTGTTCCCATTTAACAGAAAGCACAGCTCAAGTCTGTGATCACTGATAGGACATTCTAGTTACCTCCCCCCTCTCCCCCCCCCCCAAAAAAAAGCTTACAGAAGCACAATATTCCTTTCATTTGGCAATGTGAAGGATGCATTATTGCTATTTTATTTGATAAAATTATCAATCTTTGTGATTCCTGGTGTTCCCATTAACAGAAAGCACAGCTCAAGTCTGTGATCACTTAGGACATTCTAGTTACCTCCCCCTCTCCCCCCCCCCCATAAAAAAAAAACTTACACAAGCACAATATTCCTTTCATTTGGCAATGTGAAGGATGCATTATTGCTATTTGTTTGATAAAATGATCAATCTTTGTGATTCTGGTGTTCCCATTTAACAGAAAGCACAGCTCAAGTCTGTGATCACTTTGGACATTCTACTCTTGTAACAAAAATTCTCACTACTCTCCCCAAAAATCTTACACCTTAAACATGTGAAACAAATAAAAAATAAGTGAGAAATATATGCAGTTTGACATCTTGACATGCAGTTTGATATCTTTCTTGCACTGTATAAACACAATAGAAAAGATTTTCATGTTGATTGATTGATCAGAGGAAATTCCGAACTATCCCCTAGCGTTTCTATAGAATTGAAGATAAAATCCTGGGTCAGGTCCCAAATAAAATATGAGAAAACTAAATTACAGACTCATCTATGATATATTGTAAAATTGCAATATCTTTGTTTATTTATAGTTTCTGTCACTTATGTACTCTAAATGCATGTAGATAGGGTAAGAGAAAATAGCCATATGCCCATTTTCCAGAATCCTAGGGAACAGGGACTGAAGTAAAATACTGTAATGACATCGAAACTGCAAACTGATAATATTTTGGAATAAATCAATTAACTATTATCCATAAATTCTGGGAAATTTGCTATCATGAGATCACATGTAGTTTAATAGAGAGAAAACAACCACACCCATTTTCTAATACCCTTGGGGTCAGAGACTCAAACAAAATATGAGGTGGACAACGAGATTACAGACCCATCATATTGCATAAAGAATTTAGTCTCCATTATTTATAGTGTCAGCGCTGTAAGCATAAGATTATATGGAATGATATAAAGAAAATGGCCACACCCTTTTCTAAGACCCTGGGGGGTCATTGGCTCAAACAAAATATCAGGTGCACAACTAGACTACAGACCCATCATATTGCAAAAAGAATTATGTCTCTATCATTTATAGTGATAGAAGAGCTATCCGGACAAAATTACATAGAATTTAATGACCACGCCAATTTTCTAAGACCCTTGGAGTCAGGGACTGAAACTGAATGTCAGGCGCACAACTAGACCATGGACCAAGTAAAATACAAAAAGAATTAAGTTTCTATCTCTAACAGTTTCAGAGGAGTTGTCCGGACAAGAATTGTTTACGGACAGACGGACAGACAGACAGATGGACGGACGGACGGACGGACGCCGGACGAAGGGTGATCGCATAAGCTCGACTGGTCTGAGACCAGTAGAGCTAATTATAAAAAAAAAATGTACATATTACAACGTTTCAAATTCACCAGTACAATCATCTTTAGTGATGGTATTTTTCTAAGGATTCAAACCAGAAGTCTCTGATGAGACTGAAGCTCTCCTGGTAGATTTGTACATATACACTCAAGAGAATGAATGCTGGACTTCACCTTGCCTAATACCACTTTTTTCATCGACCCAATATATTTCTGTATCCCCCCTGTAAAACACTCTATAACGAATTTATCCCACTGAATCGCTTTTGGTTTGTGTATGTTACGTCAACATATTCTAAAGCATTTTGGTGACGTCAAAAGTATAAAGCATCTTAGTAGAAGCAGGATATAAAAATAATATTCTGTTAGTAAAATAATACAACATAATATTTGGTTCTTCTCGACCAATCAGATTGCAAGAAATTTGCCAGAGGCGGGATAAATGTGTATCAGTTTTTTTTTATTAGAACCAACAACCACATGCCAATGCATATCCATCAGTTCCTAATTAATTTTTTTCATCAAAATTCAGAGCAAAAAATTTTTTTTTTTTTTTTAAAAACGGAGTCCCCCCCCCCCAAGAATATCAAATGGACTGTGCCTTAGATTTCTCTAGAATGTGAGAGAATTACTTAAAACGTGTATATACAACATGTATAACATACCATATGTATCAAAACTATAATAACAGATGTTTTTATTTTCAAAAAATGTGGGTCAAAGGTCAGTGATGGGGTCAAAGGTTAAAAATTTGGCTCCAAAAGATGAGCCTAAATCTCAAGGTTCATAGACATGCAATATATGACAGCTCTATTATCTTATACCCTTTCATCAGAATTTAGTTGAATGGAATGATATACTGACAGTCGGATGGATAGACAAACAGATGAACAGACAGACCTACCACTATATGCCCTTTTATAAAATTAAGACTAAAGGCATAAATAACCTCTCATTTGAGCTGAAATAGTATTGCATAGGATACTCTATTATAAGAGATATTTCCTTCTTTCTTATACTGACCAGTGAAAATACTTAGATCAAGTAATCAGGCAGTTTCAGATTGAAATTAAACATAATAGGACATGTGGCCTACCGAGTGAAATTTTAAAAGTATCGGCCATTTTGTTCTAAAACCTAAAAAGGTTTTAGGCTATTTATTTAGTAAATGTAAAACAATGTAAATAGAATATTGAACGAAGAACATGAACTTTTAGGGCGAATGTGGTATTAATGTAGACAGAAGCTAATTATTAAAATATAATACAAAATATTTTTACATATCGGTATGAAATATTTGATCCTCTATAGAAAACATTTCTACCATATATCCCAGTTCAGAAAAATATTTCAAAATCTGCATGAGGTTGAAATGATGTTTTTGATTGGTCAAATTTTAAAAGGACAAAATGACTCGAGGTCCAATTGACAAAAAGGCCTGAAACATTAGTTTATTACCATTAATTTATGGCAGTTACAGGTATCGTACCCAGATAGCTCAGTTGGTAAGAGCGTCTGCCCAGATAGCAGAAGGTCTCGGGTTCAATTCACGGTTCGGTCACATCTTTTTCCTCTCCTGTTACAGAATTGGCACCAAACTAAATGACTCAAGGTGAAGTGGAGTTTTGTGTGAGGTTTCCAGTGCACGGAAACCTGAAAAATTGGTAGAGAGGAGTGTGGCAGGAACAGGCATCGTGCCCAGATAGCTCAGTTGGTAAGAGCGTCTGCCTTGATAGCAGAAGATCTCGGGTTCGATTCCCGGTGCAGTCACATCTCTCCCTCTCCTGTTACAAATTCAACTTCTATAACTTACACAAGCACCTTTCATTTGGCAATGTGAAGGATGCATTATTGCTATTTTATTTGATAAAATTATCAATCTTTGTGATTCTGGTGTTTCCATTTATCAGAAAGCACAGCTCAAGTCCGTGATCACTTAGGACATTCAACTCTTGCAACAAAAAGTCTCACTACTCTCTCTAAAAATCTTACACCTTAAACAATTAAAAAATAAGTAAGAAATACATGCATTTTGATTGTTTGTTATCTTTCTTACACTGTATAAACATAATAGAAAAGATTTTGAAGTTGATTGATTGATCAGAGGAAATACCGAAACTATCCCCTAGCGTTTCTATAGAATTGAAGATAAAATCCTGGGTCAGGCCCCAAATAAAATATGAGAAAAACTAAATTTCAGACTCATCTATGATAATATTGTCAAATGGCAATAAAGGAAAATTTTGGTAGAAGTTTTCCTGGGTTGAAATATTTTTGTATGAGTCGGCTTTTACAAATGATTTTTTATAGTATTTTATTTTAATTTTTTTAAATTTGATTAACACATAGTAGATATGCCAATAAGGCATCTCTTGTTATATTATCTTCTTTTAAAACATGTGTCACTTGCTTTAATGTAAACATTATGAAAAATTTTATCAAACCACACAGTTTTACATCCCATTGGGGGTGGTACTCCAAGCAGTGGAGGAATTTATAAGAAGAAAGAAAGATGTAAGAGTTACCTCCCCCCTCTCCCCCCCCCCCCAAAAAAAAAGCTTACACAAGCACAATATCCCTTTCATTTGGCAATGTGAAGGATGCATTATTATTTTATTTGATAAAATGATCAATCTTTGTGATTCTGGTGTTCCCATTTAACAGAAAGCACAGCTCAAGTCTGTGATCACTTCGGACATTCTAGTTACCTCCCCCCTCTCCCCCCCCCCCCAAAAAAAAAGCTTACACAAGCACAATATTCCTTTCATTTGGCAATGTGAAGGATGCATTATTGCTATTTTATTTGATAAAATGATCAAACTTTGTGATTCTGGTGTTCCCATTTTACAGAAAGCACAGCTCAAGTCTGTGATCACTTAGGACATTCTAGTTACCTCCCCCCTCTCCCCCCCCCTCAAAAAAAAACTTACACAAGCACAATATTCCTTTCATTTGGCAATGTGAAGGATGCATTATTGCTATTTTATTTGATAAAATGATCAATCTTTGTGATTCTGGTGTTCCCATTTAACAGAAAGCACAGCTCAAGTCTGTGATCACTTCGGACATTCTACTCTTGCAACAAAAATTCTCACTACTCTCCCCAAATATCTTACACCTTAAACATGTTTAACAAATAAAAAATAAGTGAGAAATACATGCATTTTGACTATTTGATATCTTTCTTGCACTGTATAAACACTATAGAAAAGATTTTCATGTTGATTGATTGATCAGAGGAAATTCCGAAACTATCCCCTAGCGTTTCTATAGAATTGAAGATAAAATCCTGGGTCAGGTCCCAAATAAAATATGAGAAAAACTAAATTACAGACTCATCTATGATAATATTGTAAAATTGCAATATCTTTGTTTATTTATAGTTTCTGTCACTTATGTACTCTAAATGCATGTAGATAGGGTAAGAGAAAATAGCCATATACCCATTTTCCAGAATCCTAGGAAACAGGGACTGAAGTAAAATACTGTAATGACATCTAAACTGCAAACCGATAATATTTTGGAATAAATCAATTAACTATTATCCATAAATTCTGGGAAATTAGCTATCATGATCAGATCACATGTAGTTTAATAGAGAGAAAACAACCACACCCATTTTCTAAGACCCTTGGGGTCAGAGACTCAAACAAAATATGAGGTGGACAACGAGATTACAGACCCATCATATTGCATAAAGAATTTAGTCTCCATTATTTATAGTGTCAGCGCTGTAAGCATAAGATTATATGGAATAATATAAAAGAAAATGGCCACACCCTTTTCCAAGACCCTGGGGGTCATTGGCTCAAACAAAATATCAGGTGCGCAACTAGACTACAGACCCATCATATTGCAAAAAGAATTATGTCTCTATCATTAATAGTGAAAGAAGAGCTATCCGGACAAAATTACATAGAATTTAATGACCACGCCCATTTTCTAAGACCCTGGGAGTCAATGACTGAAACTGAATGTCAGGTGCACAACTAGACCATGGACCAAGTAAAATACAAAAAGAATTAAGTTTCTATCTCTAACAGTTTCAGAGGAGTTGTCCGGACAAGAATTGTTTACGGACAGACGGACAGACAGACAGACGGACAGACGGACAGACGGACAGACGGACGGACGCCGGACGAAGGGTGATCGCATAAGCTCGACTGGTCTGAGACCAGTAGAGCTAAAAATGGCTATAGTACTTCATTGGTTTACATATATCATGTATATATCCTTGTTTAGTTAACAGCACAAAGAGGTATGTCTGAGATATTTATACTAATTTCTGAAAGGAAGTTTATTGAGAGAAAAAAAGAAGACATACAACCTTAAGGCCGATGAATACTTTTGAATTTTTTTTTTTTTGGGGTTAAACTTTAAAGAACAACTTAACTTATCTTGCAATTGAAACCTTAATCTAAGAGAATATCCACATATTTTCTTAAAAAAAAACAGCTCAAGGCCACCCATTGAAAATACAAAATGGCCATTTTCAACAAATACAGAACATAGTTATAACATGTACTCTTATTTATTGATAAATGTTCTGAAACATATTCTTTTCCATCAGATTTATAGAAAATAACTTTACATTCTCAATAGAAAAAATGCAGGATTCTCATGATAATATCAAATTTTGGTATTTTTAACCCATAACGTTCATTGAAAAAAAAGTAATAATTTTACACTTTATTGCCAATTTCTCAAAATCTAAGGTGTTAAGGTATACTTTAATTTGCATTAATATCAAGAAATATATCATAGGTCTATAAAAAGACTTACTCGAAGAAGCCTACCCACAGTATTTGTGTACAATTGCATATTGAATATGTATACCCCTTATTTAAAACATCAATTTTGTTGTAAAATTTTTCACTTTCATGCAAAACTTCTTTAAATCTATGTGTAATAATGTATACTTTATTTCATATATAATAGGAATAAGACATATTATGTTTCAAAAAAGTAACAATAGAAGAAGCCTCTCATCACCTATTGTATATGACTGCACTAAGGATACACATACCCCCTTAATTAAAACGTCAATTTATTTAGTAAATACGTTCACTTTCATGCCAATTTCTCAAAATCTAAGGTGCTAAGGTATACTTTAATTTGCATTAATATCAAGAAATATATCTTAGGTCGATAAAAAGACTTACATGAAGAAGCCTAACTACAACAAAATAAACAAAAAGCCTTTCCTCAAATATAATGTAAGACAATTGTACTTCTTGAATAGGAACATTGCCGCAAAAAAATGAAATTTCCATATTTTTCACGAAAATTCATGACAGAAGAATTACACATGAGATTTCAAGAAATTTTGCTGTTTTTTTTTTCACATTAGGGATTCTATCAATTTTTGTATCTTAGAGTCTCCAACTGCCTCACTATAAATACACTGTGCATTCAATTGTGTGAATCGCGTCTGTACGTTAGTCTTTATATAGACACAGAGTTACACAGTCTGTACCGATAATGATAGCTATGATCACTCGGTCCTTATACATGTTACTATAAATTATACTTAAACCATGTTTATTAAATAATTTCAATGTACAACTATAACCGCGTGGAAACCAACAGAAATAAAGAAAATAATCATTATATTCAAAACAAATTCAGATCAATATATGCAACATGCACTTTACTTTAACACATCGAAATCTTGGCCCTGTCATTGACGGAGCAGAGCAGCCCACAGTTCAAGAGTTGACATGCTAGAATAATTATCCACGTTAACCCTCTCCCAACCCTTTCATAAGTTACCAAGCCTGTTGAAGTGTTTGACATGGACCATGCACAGTTCAGATTCTGTTATATATTTCCGATAAGTTACCCAGCCTGTTGAAATGTTTGACATGGACCATGCACAGCTCAGATTCTGTTATATATTTCCAATCATCTAAGCCAGGATGTATCACCTCCACCAACATGCTGATAGAAAATTGGAAAATGGAAATTAAACTAAAAGCCCATCAAACACAAGTCACAAATCCGAATTTCCTCATGTAACTAAATGACAGAAATGTTCAGAACTTACGCGTTTGGGTTTATCTCACCTTTAAGATGGCTTCTTGATGTCGCAAAATAGACAAATTTGGCAAAATGCCCCTTTGAATTGTGAAATATTACCAAATTTGTCTAATTTTCTGTACCTGCGACCACCTGTTATTGCTACTTAAGAAACCAGCGACGCATAGTAAAATCTTAACCAGTTGCGCGAAAGTTTCCATTCGCCTTAACTTTCCTTTTTTCTATAACTAAGTACAGTATTGTAATTTGTACAGAAATCATGCAAAACAGATTTATTTTAAACATGTAAAACAAAACGTATTTCTATAAAATTACCAAAATAATTTCACTAAAGTACAAGTGGTAATGCAACATGTCCTTAAAGTTTATATGAGGGTATCCCTCAGTTCTAGACAATCATGAATGAGTATTGAGCACATCCTAAGTATATATGTAGAACTTGAGTTAAGAAGAATCTAAAGTTTAGTTTCATTACTCAAATTTGTTATACTTTTAATGCTTTTATTAAGTTTTTGAAACAAATCATTTCTTATTTCATTTTAACTTGGACAGAAAAGAAGGAAGTGTTCTTCATTTTCAATGGAGTTAGATTTACATACCTGGCATAATCTTTCATTTGTTGGAGTTTTAGAGTATCTACCTTTCTCAATTTCAAGTTTATGAGCACTTAGTCTAATTTTACTAGAGAGCTCATCAACATAACTTGCACGGTAATTAATAAAGTCTAATTTCTGGAAAAAAAGTAGTTTAGAGGAAGAGCTTATTTTTTCATATTGTTCCTGTAGGCATTGATCATATATTCTATGCTTAATTAAATTAAGATGTTGTTTCAAATTTGCATTCATTAAATAGGACAGACCAAGATTATTAAAGATCAAGTTTAAATTTTTGGTCCAGAGATTCGTTGATTTTGTAGCAAGGTAGATTTCATTTGCTAGGGTATTTCGAGACTGTAAGTGAATGAGGAATTTTGTAGAAACTACTAATATTTTATGTTTAAGTGTTTTAAAAACGTTTAAGTGATAATGTAGCACATGTGTAAAATATTAGGACTTATAAATCACTCATACATGTATATAAAGTCAATGTGCTCCATGTGCCTATACTTTGATATATAATGAAACACCCCCCTTTCCATTACACATAATTTCTCAATTATGCCACAACAAATTAACAAGAGCCCCAGGGGGCACAATGCTTGTCTTATACCCATTCACACTCTTAACCTACCGACATTGCATTATGATAGTGTCAGTGCCTGATTTTGAACCACCAACCCTAGATCTACCAGTATATGCACATAAATCATTTTTTTAATCAAATGCCAAAATATGAAATTTAGGCATAGAATATATACTAGTATCACAGTATTAAGAGACTTAAATATGACAAATACACAGTGAATAGGTGTGAAAAAAAATGAAAATGGTCAAAAATGTAATTGAAGGTATTCAGATGATTTGAAAGTGCATAAACAGCTGACAAAATTGAAAAAGGAAGAAAAAAAAAATTTGGAGCGCCGGTGCCGGAATTTGAACCTGGAACCCTTGGGTCTATGTGCACAGTAAACATACCTATTCATATTTTTAATAAAGCCTGTGTCTGTGAAACATGAATGCCCCGGTGGCATCTTTGTAGTATAAACACTATTTTCTGTTAAGTACACGTATATGAAAGGTCAACGTCAGGGTAACTGGGTTTAAAAATTTTAGTATCGATGGAAAAATCTTGTGACAAAGTACACATGTGAAATATCAAAGCCCTATCACTTACCATTCAAAAGATATTCCAAATGTAAAAGTTTTTGTAAAGAAGGTCAAAGTCAAGGTCAAAAAACAGTAACATTTTGGTAAGTGGATTTATGGAATCCTTCGCATGAAGAGTTTCACTAAAAAGATTGCATGGACAGGTACTGTACAGTCTTAAGAGACATAAAATCTTATAATACAAGTTTTGTAAGACTTGTCTACCGTGAGTACCAAGCTCAAATATAATAAAGCCTGTGTTTGTGAAACACGAATACCCTGGTGGGATCTTTGTTAGTATAAACACTTTTTTCTGTTAAGTACATACATGTGAAAGGTCAAGGTCAGGGTCACTTGGTTAAAATTTTTTGTTATCATTGGAAAGGTCTTGTCACAAGGAATACTCATGTGAAATATGAAAGCCCTATCATTTTCAATTCAAAAGTTATGCCCAATGTTAAAGATTTTGTAAAGTTGGTCGAAGGTCAAAGTCATCAGGTCAAAAATTTTGGTAAATACTCATGTGAAATATGAAAGCCCTATCATTTTCCATTGAAAAGTTATGCCTAATGTTAAAGATTTTGTAAAGTAGGTCAAAGGTCAAAGTCACAAGGTCAAAATTTTGGTATCAATGGAAAGGTCTTGTCACAAGGAATACTCATGTGAAATATAAAAGCCCTATCATTTTCCATTCAAAAGTTATGTTAAAGTTTTTGAAAAGAAGGTCAAAAGTCAAAGTCAAGGTCACAAATTTTGGTATCAATGGAAAGGTCTTGTCACAAGGAATACACAAGTTTTTGAAAAGTAGGTCAAAGGTCAAGGGGTAAAAAATTTTGGTATCAATAGAAAGGTCTTTTAAATGGGTCAAGTGCTACGAAACTCGAAGTTGATCTGTAACTATCCAAGACCAAGCTGTGTATCAAATTTCATCTGAATATCTCCATCCTTTGCAGAAAAAAAGTCTGGAAAACTGATAATCGGACAGACGGATGGACGGACAGAAAGACCGAGAGGAAACTAAGAAACCCTTTGGCGTTGCCGGTAGGGGACTTAAAAAAAAGAGATAGGGGTTTGAAGACTGTCTTGGTGAACTTTGATGACTATAAGGAGAATCTTCATTTATATATCATATCATTATTATTATTATCCTATTGATGTATTTGACTGTGTTGACCATTTCTGAAGAAAGAAAAGCCTTAGCAGAGGTCCAATCAGCTTCTCTCTTCCCTCTTCTGTCAAAAAATCAACTGGAATATTGATATTTAAAGCAGCTTGCCTTCTACCACTGCAAAATCCATTCTGCAGGAAATGTAGATAATCAGTACCAGGATGAAGGAAAGTGAAAGAAACCTGCAAATAAAAATCAAACAGAAATCAACAAGAGGCAAAAGTAGGCCACAATATGTTTTTAAAATGTTCATGATTTTATTTTTTAAACGATTGGAAGGGGATGATTTTCATACATTTTCTATTTCTTTTCAACAACTACTCGTCAGATTTTCATGAAACTTGATAGGCATGATGTACATTTGTATCTAATGAGGGTCAATGTCAAGGTCAACTTTGAATTAATAAAGCCTACGCTCACGCAGCAAGATACGCCTGTTGGGATTTTTTTTTACAATATCAAAATATCTAAGTCCCATAACTCCATAAAGACAAATCGGATGAACCTGAAATTCAAAAGGCGACATTCTCTCTACAATCAAATCACGATGTAGAAATATTATGAAAATGTGTTGACACGTATTCAAGTTATTGCTTTCCATGTGCCTATATTTTGCCATTAGCTTAACATGCATGTCCAGCCCCCGTCCCATTACACATAATTTATCGATTATGCAGAAGCAAAAATTAAAACATATTCAATATGTCAAAGAAATCCTTTCTTCTAAACACACATTTTCAAAGACCCTGGGCCAGAGGCTCAAACAAAATATCAGGTGCACAACTGGACCAGAGACTGATTATATTTCAAAAAGAATTATTTCTCTATCAATTGTACTTTCTGAGAATTGGTGTTCACTAGATTACATAGACTTGTATAGGAGAAAATGACCACACCCATTTTTGAAGACCCTGGGGGTCAGAGGCTCAAACAGAATACAAATAAATCAGGTGCACAACTAGACCAGAGACTGATTATATTGCAAAAAGAATTATTTCTGTATCAATAATACTTTCTGAGACTTGGTGTTCTCTAGATTACATAGACTTATATAGGAGAAAATGACCACACCAATTTTCAAGACCCTGGGGGTCAGAGGCTCAAACGAAATATCAGGTGCACAACTGGACCAGAGACTGAATATAGTGCAAAACGAATTATTTCTATATCAATTATACTTTCTGAGAATTGGTGTTCACTAGATTAAATAGACTCGTATAGGTGAAAATGACCTCACCCATTTTTTAAGACCCTGGGGGTCAGAGGCTCAAACAAAATACAAATGTATCAGGTGCACAACTTGACCAGAGACTGATTATGTTGAAAAAAGAATTATTTCTTTATCAATTATACTTTCTGAGAATTGGTGTTCACTTTATTACATAGACTTATGTAGGGGAAAATGATCACACCAATTTTAGAAGACCCTGGGGTCAAAAGCTCAAACAAAATATCAGGTGCACAACTGGACCAGAGACTGATTTTATTGCAAAAAGAATTACTTCTCCATCAATTATACTTCCTAAGAATTGGTGTTCACTTGATTATATAGATTTATATAGGAGAAAATGACCACACCCATTTTCAAGACCCTGGGGTCAGAGGCTCAAACAAAACATCAGGTGCCTACTTGCCTACTGGACCAGAGACTGATTTTATTGCAAAAAGAATTACTTCTCCATCAATTATACTTCCTAAGAATTGGTGTTCACTTGATTATATAGATTTATATAGGAGAAAATGACCACACCCATTTTTGAAGACCCTGGGGGTCAGAGGCTCAAACAAAATATCAGGGGCACAACAAGACCAGAGACTGATTATATTGCAAAAAGAATTATTTCTCTATCAATTATACTTTCTGAGACTTGGTGTTCACTAGATTACATAGACATATATAGGAGAAAATGACCACACCCACTTTCAAAGACCCTGGGGATCAAAGGCACAAACAAAATATCAGGTGCACAACTAGACTAGAGACTGATTATATTGCAAAAAGGATTATTTCTCTATCAATTATACTTTCTGAGAATTGGTGTGCACTAGATTACATGGACTTATATGTATATAGGAGAAAATGACCACACCCATTTTTGAAGACCCTGGGGGTCAGAGGCTAAAACAAAATATCAGGTGCACAACTAGAGCATGGACGAAACTAAATGCAAAATGAATTAGCTTTCTATCATTAATTGTTTCAGAGGAGTTGCGCTCACAAAAAATTGTTAACAGACAGACAGACAGACGGACCGACCGACGGACGCCAGACAACATGGTATCGCATAAGCTCGACTGGTCTTTGACCAGTAGAGCTAAAAATGTGTCATCCAAATAGAGCCTATAAAGGACATCTTGGATTTACAATCCGCTCGAAAAACACAAACTTGGTAGAGGGCAATGAGTACTTTCTTCCCGTGAAGTTTCAAGAAATTCTTTCTTCACATCTTTGAATATCTTAATTCTTGGTGAGTATTTTGATTAAAAAGGGACGAAATCTGTATTTTCTTGTTTTTTTTTTGACGGAAAAAATATTTTCCTATTAAATTGCTAAGAAGGGAGGAGATCTTCAACAAGACCCCGTTGCAGCATCAACAGTAAAACACCAAAACACCCGATACAAAAACACAGAAGACGAATACAGCACGACATGTAAACATCAAACACAAAAGACTAATCATAAACCTAATGGGCAATCGGTGCCGACTTTGGACGGTCATTTGTCACGTAAGTAGCAAATGGTGTGGTTATCCTGGATTACGTGCGCACAACCCTCTCACTTCTCCAATTACCCAGAGGTTTCGAAGAACGTACAATTGTGCTGTAAAACAACCTCCTCACTGTAAGATGACATCACATAAACAAGACCGCAAAACGCAGGGGCCCGACAACACAGATGAATATGTAAATGGATATAAAAAGAGGGCTTGCGTAATACAGTCGATGCTCTGCCGGCTGTAGCGAGCTCATGTATGTAATCACCCGAGGAGTCCGACTGACACTCAGAGAGGACAGGTGGTCGGGGCCCTGTCTTTAAAGAGGTTTGGACAGGGTCCGTCATGGAGTCCCGTCGTCACAGTCAGTCAGAGTGCAAGTCTCAAGGATGCGCTTGTACAAGACTGTAAATTGGTCAAGTACCAAGCCTAGTGTCCGTCTGGTGACATTAAGATCATATCCACGGTATATAAAGGCGTTTGATGATTCTGACGATGATTCGATGGTTATGCTGCCTACCTTTGATCCTTCGAATTTTGTTTATCATATCACCATAAAAGACAGGTTGTGTAATACCCAAAGTAATGTACTCTGTTGCGTGTATAGATCCGAATTTCAAAAGAAGTTGACTGTAATTTGTGTAAAATTTCCAGAAAGTCTTAACTAGTCTATGAAAGCGGAAACCTTGACATAAAAGTTTTTTGGTAATTGGTAAATATCAGCACATGCTCTAGCGTACCGGATGAGCTGTGATATGTAAATGCTGTATGACGGTAATCTTGGAACATCACCGTCAAGCCAGGGGAAATTTACTATGTTGAATCCAAAATCATCCTTTTTGTCATATACACTTGTATGAATCTTTCCGTTTACAATTTTGATATTAAGGTCCAAAAACGGTGTTTCTGTATTTGTAATGTTTGCCTAGTTAAGTGTTAATTCTTGTTGGTAAATTTCATTCTTATATAATTCAAAAGCAGGATTGTCAATGGTAAGAATATCATCCATACCTAGAAGTATTATTGAAGTATTTCAGATCATCAAATTTTTTTGGATAAATTCTTTTTCATAAAATTCAATAAGTTTTCAGATTTTTCTTTCCTATATTCATGTACTTTCATATAAATATGACCTATGAAAATATTCAAACAAAAAATCATCAAAATCGGTAACAAAAAATTAAAAATTCAATATGTTTTGCAAAATTTGAGTCTCAAAGTAGAAATGACCTTGAACATCAAGACAATGACCTTGAACATTTTAATTGTTCTTATGTAAAAGATTTAAGTCATAACTATACATGCATACATTTTGACAATCTTATGTAACTCTAAAGAGGAATAAAATCAATTTCAAAGATAATATGAATCTACCAAAAAGGTCTAATGTTGCCATGGCAACGATCTTTGAGGACAGACTTCAGTTAAAACTCTTAAGAAGCCCACTCCAATTTTTCGTTCATTTTATTTGAATTGATTATGTGCGGAAACCACAAAATATTGATGTTTTCTAAGTTTCAAGGGGCATAACTCTGCACAAAATTGAGGGACATGACCCATATTCGAACTTGACCTGTATTTCATGGTGCAAGAGCTATATCCAAACCAGAAGTCTCTGATGAGACTGAAGCTCTACTGGCTGTTAGTTTAATTCACTGAATTGACATTCACTTTCCAACCCTGGGGGACAGGGGCTCACACAAATATCAGATGCACATCTGCACCACAGACACATAATAGAAGTAATGCAAAAAGAATTTACTCTTCATGAATTACCAGTATACTTTCTGAGATCTGGTGTTCACAAGATTACATAGACTTATACAGGATAAAATGACCACACCATTTTTCAAAGACGGGTCAGTCTTAAACAGAATCTCTGGCACACAATAAGACCACAGACTCATGGAAATGGAAAAAGAGATATCTCTCTACAGTATCAATTATTCTTTCTGAGAATTGGTGTTCACTAGATTACAAAAGAGTTAAATACGAGAACATGACCACACACCACCTGGAGGTCTGATGCTGAAACAAAATAGCAGGCAAACACATAGACAAGAGACTGATTACAATGCATCAATTATCAATTATACTTTCTTTGGATTGATGTTAACAAGGTAAGATAGACTTATATAGGTGAAATGACCACACCCATTTCCAAGACCCTTGGGTTCTGGGGCTCAAAAATAATATTAGGGGCACATCTAGACCAGAGACTGGTTATATTACAAAACGAATAATTTCTCTATCAATTATACTTTCTGAGAATTGATGTTCACAAGGTAACATAGACTAATATAGGAGAAAATGACCACACCCATTTCCAAGACCCATGGGGTCAGGGGCTCAAACAAAATATCAGGGGCACAACTAGACCAGAGACTGATTAAAATGCAAACAAAATTATCTCTCTATCAATTATACTTTCTGAGAATTGATGTTCACAAGGTAACATATAGACTTACATGTATATAAGAGGAAATGACCACACCTCCTCCAAGACCCTGGGGGATCAGGGGCTCAAACAAAATATCATGTGCACAACTAGACCAGAGACTGATTATATTGCAAAAAAGATTATTTCTCTATCAATTATACTTTCTGAGAATTGATGTTAACAAGGTTACACACATGTAGACTTATATAGGAGAAAATGACCACAGTCATTTACAAGACCTTGGGGTCGGGGGTTCAAAATAGAAAATCATGTTGCAAAAAGAATTAACTTCCCATCACCAACAGTTTCAGAGGTTTTGAAACCACAAGAAATAGACCAGTAGAGCTAATAAAACATGTGTGAAATAGTATATTTTTATTTTGAAGCATATCATATATCAAATCATTTTCATTAAAAATATATTTTTAATGAATGTGTGAAATATTTTCCCCCAAAAATCTATTTTTAGCCCAAAAATGATCTTGACCTTTGACCTATTTCCTTGAGAATCAATAGGGTTCTTCGTCAAGTTAGGGTTAAGGCAAGACCTAGGGTTAGCCCTAAACCTAAAACTAGGTAAGGGTTAGCGTTAGAGCTCATTTAGGGTTACAGCGAGACTTAGGGTTAGCCCTTACCCTGACTCTCATTATATTCAATCCACATGGTAAATTTGAAGTTCTAGCTCAACTGGTTTGGGCTATATCTTGTTTACAAGGGTCGGACGGACGAATAGACAGACGGAAGGACAGTAGGTCAAAGGTCAAGGTTATGAGGTCAAAAATTTTGGTATTAATGGAAAGGTCTTGTCACAAGGAACACACATTTGAAATATCAAAACCCTATCATTTACCATTCAAAAAATATGCCAAATGATAAAGTTTTTGAAAAGTAGGTAAAAGATCAAGGTCACCAGGGAAAAATGTTGGTATCAATGAAAAGGTCTTGTCACAAGGAAGAAACAAGTGAAAGATGAAAGCTCTATGACCTTTCTTTCAAAAGTTATGCCAAAAGTTTTTCGGACAGACAGACAGACAGACAAACAGGCCAAAAACTATAAGCCCCTGAATCTTTGATTCCGGGGGCATAAAAAAATATCCAGAAAACGAGAGAATAAAATCATACATTTATTGAGTTTTTCATAAAAATTAAGCAAAATTGAGTATTTGTGAGGAACCAATAATTCTGATGCTTTTGGTTTGTGGATAAGTGCTTCCGTTCTGAAGAAGGGTACCTCTCCTTGACCTACTTTTGGCTGTCCAGATCCGGGAGAAAAACAACAACACTTGAAGGGAATCTTGTAAGAGATATATATAAACAAGCAAACAAATGAATGAAATTGGATCATAACATCGTTGGCTAAAAGGAGGCCCAGGGGCCACAACACTCACCTGAAAACTACGTAAACTAAGCATATCAAACAAACAAAAGTTTGTAAGAGGAAAATAACCAGACTTCAGAGTGGAACAAAAATTAACAACACTTCTTAAGACATCTCTCTAGATAATCCTGATGCTTTCGGTATGTCAATACGTGTAGGGGACCATGATTACTTCATTCCTACCAAGTTTCATGAAAATCTGTTCAGCAGTTCTGGAGAAGAAGTTGAATATGTATGAAAATCATCTCCCCCCTTCTTCTTGAGTTATCTAAGACATTATACAGAAGCTAAAGCAAAATCCTGCTAATAAATTACAGCCTTCTCCCCTCCCTTCCCCCTTTCACTACGTTATGTAAATGTAGAGTTCTGTTTTAACATTAATATTTTGAGCTTCTCTCAATATTTTAATTTCAAAGTTATATATCTAAGTCTTCACAAGATGAATTTGAAAATACTTATTCATCTTTTTTTAATTATTTAGTTTCCTTTTGCAAACTTATTTAATAATTTAAAATATATAACATTCAAATGAATCGATAATTCAAGAATTTAAACCTCAAAACATATATCAATATTAAAGAAAGACAACTCTTGCATACATGAGTTCTGCTGTTATACATGTACCAACTATATGAGTTCTCCTCCTCTTATACGAAACTAAAGTTACCAGGGTTAAAATTCCTGATATAGATAAAAGAAGTACCAGAACTTGAACCCACAAGCCTTGGGTCCATGTGCACAGTAAACATATCTATTCATGATTGAAAACACACTCATAAAAATCTGTTCAGCAGTTCTGGAGAAGAAGTTGAATATGTATGAAAATCACCCCCCCCCCCTTCCTTTTCACATAAGAAAAAAAAATTCATAAAAAATCAAAAAAATTAAAATTCTAGTATAAAATACATATCAAAGCAATGCTCAGGTGAGCTAAAAATTGTTGGGGTCCCGCCGGGGTTTGAAGCCACTCCCCATGGGTCCATTGGGCATGGAAAAGATACATTGTACCAATGTACAATCTTAAAAAATATTCCTTAAAATTGCAAAAGTGGATATCTTGACAAAATTCTTTCACTTGAAGGGTACCATGCATGAGTACCTCATACCTACAAAATGTCATGACAATCTGAAGAGTGGTTATAGAAAAGAAGCAGAAAATGTATGAAAATCACCCCCCTTCCTTTTTACATAAGAAAACAAGAGGCCCAAGGGGGCCCACATCGCTCACCTGAGGAGACTGTATGTATGTTTTCAATCAAAGTCAAGACCTGAAGGAAATCGCTTTTAGTGAAGCTTTGAGAAGGACAAGGTGTACAAGTTACTTCCTGTAAAGTTTGGTGACATTCTGTGCAGTAGTTTAAGAGGATAAGTCAAAAATGTGTCATTCAAATAGAGCCTATAGAGGATATCTTGGATTTCCAATCGGCTCGAAAAACACAAACTTGGTAGAGGGCATTGAGTACTTGCTTCCGGTGAAGTTTCATGAAATTCTGTGCAGTGGTTATAGAAGAGAAGTCGAAAATTTGTCAGCCAATCAGGGCCTGTGGCAGCCATCTTGGATTTCCTATTGGCTCGAAAAACACAAACTTGGTAGAGGGAATTGAGAACTTGCTTCCTGTGAAGTTTCATGAAATTCTGTGCAGCAGTTTCAGAGGAGAAGTCAAAAATGTGTCAGCCAATCAGAGCCTGTGGCGGCCATCTTGGATTTCCGATCAGCTCGAAAAACACAAACTTGGTTGAGAGCAATCAGTACTTGCTTCCTGAGAAGTTTCATGAAATTCTATGCAGCCGTTTGAGAGAAGTCGAAAATGTGTCAGCCCGTGAAGTTTCATGAAATTCTGTGCAGCGGTTTCAGAGGAGAAGTCGAAAATGTGTCAGCCAATCAGAGCCTGTGGCGGCCATCTTGGATTTCTGATCAGCTCGAAAAACACAAACTTGGTAGAGAGCAATCAGTACTTGCTTCCTGTGAAGTTTCATGAAATTCTATGCAGCCGTTTCAGAGGAGAAGTCAAAAATGTGTCAGCCAATCAGAGCCTGTGGCGGCCATCTTGGATTTCCGATCGGCTTGAAAAACACAAACTTGATAGAGGGCATTGAGTACTTGCTTTCTGTGAAGTTTCATGAAATTCTGTGCAGTGGTTGCAGAAAAGATATTGAAAATGTTAAAAGTTTACGCCGGATGGATGGACGACGCCGGGCGATGGACGGACAACGCGCTATGACAATAGCTCACTTGAGCTTCGGGACCATGATTACTTCATTCCTACAAAGTTAAACGAAAATCTTTTCAGCGGCTCTGGAGAAGAAGTTGAATATGTATGAAAATCATCCCCCCCTTCTTCTTGAGTAATCAAAGTAACCCGAGAGAGATAGTTATACAGAAGCTAAAGCAAAATAACAGCCCCCTCCCCCTCCTTTCACTGCGTTATTGGTAACATTGATCTGTTCTTACATTAATATTTTGAGCTGCTCTCAATATTGTAATTTCAAAGTTGTATATCTAAGTCTTCACAAGATAAATTTGAAAATACTTATTCATCTTTTTAAAATTATTTAGTTTCCTTTTCCATACTTATTTAATAATTTAAAATATATAACATTCAAATAAATCGATAATCCAAAAATTCAAACCTCAACAAGAGCCCCAGGAGGGCACAACGCTCACCTGATACCCATGCATGCTCTAATTGACATACTGACATTGAATAAGACGTACAATTGATAGTGTCAGTATCACGATTTGAGCCCACATTCTTTCTAAAAAGATTTTTGCCGGATGCAGACAAGATCTTTTTTACAGCCTTTAAAAGTACAAACAAGAATAAATAGTCATATTTCAAAACATTATCTTTTTTTTACTGATTTGAAAAGACGGATAATGTGATCCAAAGTCATACGCCCAGCTAGTGTATAGTTCAATTATTCAACATCAAAAAAATCATTTTGTAAAATTCCACATTAATGTGCAGCAGGTGATGAAGAAACAGACAAAAAGAATAAAACAATGAAATAAACTTAATACTTTGGTGTATGCTGCTTTTAGGGAAACAACTTATAGGCCTATGATATTGTAAAGCTACATGTACAACTAGCAGACATACGAAATTGTTACTTACTGTTAACTATGTTTCGCCTCGTGATAGGACTGTTACACAGACTAATTATTAGCTGACAGAGTTCATGAAAAGTATCAGTGATATTTTGACAGAATTCTTTAAATATAAAATAAATGTAAAAAGAAAATGAGAAAAAAAACCTGAAAAAGTGGGGTCCTGCCGGGGTTTGAACCCACTACTGTTGGGTTCATTGGGCACGGAAAACCTACATTGTACCTATGAATGTTTTTCCGTAAAAATCCAAAAGTTGTTATCTTGACAAAATTCTTTCACTTGTAGGGAACCATGAGTACCTCATACCTACCAAGTTTCATGACAATATGAGAAAAACGTAAGTTAGATATGATAAATATGCATTAAATGAGTGTGTAAAATCATACACTTATTGCGTTATTTAAAGAAATAAAGCAAAAATTTGCATTTCTGACTAAGTCCGAAGAAGCGTCAAAAATTTGACTTCGGAGTGGAACCAAAACATAACAAAACTTCTTAAGACATCTCTGTAGATCATCCTGATGCTTTCGGTTTGTCGATACGTGCTTCCGATCTGAAGAAGAAGTTTGTCAAAGGAGGGTACCCCCTGTGACCTAATTTTGCCTGTGGTGGCGCCACCTGTTGAGGGATGCGGCCAAAAAACAACAACACTTGTAGGGGATCATTAGTACTTTATACCTACCAAGTTTCATCAAAATCCCTTTAGCATTTCTTGAGAAGAAGTCGAAAATGTGAAAGTTTACGACAGACACACGACAGACACCGGACAGATCGCTATGACAATAGCTCACTAGAGCCTTTGGCTCAGGTGAGCTAATAAGGGAAAAAAATTTGTTGGGGTCCCGCCGGGGTTTGGAGCCACTCCCCATTGGTCCATTGGGCATGGAAAACATACATTATACCTATGTACAATCTTAAGAAATATTCCTTAAAAATCCAAAAGTGGATATCTTGACAAAATTCTTTCACTTGAAGGGTACCATGCATGAGTACCTCATACCTACAAAATGTCATGACAATCTGAAGAGTGGTTATAGAAAAGAAGCAGAAAATGTATGAAAATCACCCCCCCCCCTTCCTTTTTACATAAGAAAAAAATTCATAAAAAATAAAAAAAATAAAATTTAAGCATAAAATACATATCAAAGCATTTAATAATTTAGATATGATAAATATGCAGTAAATGAGTGTGTAAAATCATACACTTATTGAGTTATTTAAAGAAATAGTGCAAAAATTTGCATTTCTGACTAAGTCCGAAGAGACGTCAAACAAGAGGCCCAAGGGGGCCACATCGCTCACCTGAGGAGACTGTTTGTATGTTTTCAATCAAAGTCAAGACCTGAAGGAAATCGCTTTTAGTGAAGCTTTGAGAAGGACAAGGTGTACAAGTTAATTCCTGCAAAGTCTGGTGACATTCTGTGCAGTAGTTTAAGAGGATAAGTCAAAAATGTGTCATTCAAATAGAGCCTATAGAGGACATCTTGAGTTTCAAATCGGCTCGACAAACACAAACTTAGTAGAGGGTAATGAGTACTTGCTTCCCGTAAAGTTTCAAGAAATTCTGTGCAGCGGTTTCAGAGGAGAAGTCGAAAATGTGTCAGCCAATCAGAGCCTGTGGCGGCCATCTTGGATTTCTGATCAGCTCGAAAAACACAAACTTGGTAGAGAGCAATCAGTACTTGCTTCCTGAGAAGTTTCATGAGATTCTATGCAGCCGTTTGAGAGGAGAAGTCGAAAATGTGTCAGCCAATCAGAGCCTGTGGCGGCCATCTTGGATTTCCGATTGGCTCGAAAAACACAAACTTGGTAGAGGGCATTGAGTACTTGCTTCCTGTGAAGTTTCATGAAATTCTGTGCAGTGGTTTCAGAAACGAAGTCGAAAATGTGTCAGCCAATCAGAGCCTGTGGCGGCCATCTTGGATTTCCGATCAGCTTGAAAAACACAAACTTGATAGAGGGCATTGAGTACTTGCTTCCTGTGAAGTTTCGTGAAATTTCTGTGATGCAGTTGCAGAAAAGATATCGAAAATGTTAAAAGTTTACGCCGGACGGACGGACGACGACAGACGATGGACAGACGTGGCGATATGACAATAGCTCACTTGAGCTTCGCTCAGGTGAAATAAAAACAACAATACTTGTAGGGGACCATGATTACTTCATTCCTACCAAGTTTAATGAAAATCTGTTCAGCAGCTCTGGAGAAGTTGAATATGTATGAAAATCATCCCCCCTTCTTCTTGAGTAATCTAAGTAACCCGAGAGAGAAAGTTATACAGAAGCTAAAGCAAAATAACAGCCCCCTCCCCCTCCTTTCACTGCGTTATTGATAACATTGATCTGTTCTTACATTAATATTTTGAGCTGCTCTCAATATTGTAATTTCAAAGTTGTATATATAAGTCTTCACAAGATAAATTTGAAAATACTTATTCATCTTTTTAAAATTATTTAGTTTCCTTTTCCATACTTATCTAATAATTCAAAATATATAACATTCAAATGAATCGATAATCCGAAAATTTAAACCTCAAAAACATATATCAATATTAAAGAAAGACAACTCTTGCATACATGAACATGTACCAACTTATACGAAACTAAAGTTACCAGGGTACCAGAACTTGAACCCACAAGCCTTGGGTCAATGTGCACAGTAAACATATCTATTCATGATTGAAAAAATACTCATAAAAATCTGTTCAGCAGTTCTGGAGAAGAAGTTGAATATGTATGAAAATCACAACCCCCCCCTTTCCTTTTCACATAAGAAGAAAATTCATAAAAATTCAAAAAATTAAAATTTTAGTATAAAATACATATCAAAGCATTTAGTAACTTAAATGTGATAAATGTGCAGTAAATGAATGTGTAAAATCATACACATATTGAGTTATTTATAGAAATAGTGCAAAAATGTGCATTTCCGACAAAGTCCAAAAAGACGTCAAAAACGCATTAAAAATTTGACTTTCGAGTGGAACCAAAAATAACAACACTTCTTAAGACATCTCTCTAGATCATCCTGATGCTTTCGGTTTGTCGATACGTGCTTCCGTTCTGAAGAAGAAGTTTGTCAAAGGAAGGTACTCCCTGTGACCTACTTTTGCCTGTGGTGGCGCCACCTATTGATTGATCCGGAAGAAAAACAACAACACTTGTAAGGGACCATGAGTACTTCATTCCTACCAAGTTTCATGAAAATCTGTTCAGTGGTTCTTGAGAAGAAGTCCAAAATGTTGAAAAGTTTACGACGGACGACAGACGACGGACGGTGCGCTATGACAATAGCTCACTTGAGCTTTGCTCAGGTGAGCTAAAAAGCGTAAAAAATTTGACTTCCGAGTGGAACCAAAAATAACAACACTTCTTAAGACATCTCTGTAGATCATCCTGATGCTTTAAGTTTGTCGATACGTGCTTCCGTTCTGAAGAAGAATTTGTCAAAGGAGGGTACCCCCTGTGACCTAATTTTGCCTGTGGTGGCGCCGGACGAAAAACAACAACACTTGTAGGGGATCATTAGTACTTTATACCTACCATGTTTCATCAAAATCCCTTTAGCCATTCTTGAGAAGAAGTCGAAAATGTGAAAAGTTTACGACAAACACACGACAGACGACAGATGACGGATGCCGGACGGATCGCTATGACAAAAGCTCACTAGAGCCTTTGGCTCAGGTGAGCTAATAAGGGAAAAAAATTTGTTGGGGTCCCGCCGGGGTTTGGAGCCACTCCCCATTGGTCCATTGGGCATGGAAAACATACATTATACCTATGTACAATCTTAAGAAATATTCCTTAAAAATCCAAAAGTGGATATCTTGACAAAATTCTTTCACTTGAAGGGTACCATGCATGAGTACCTCATACCTACAAAATGTCATGACAATCTGAAGAGTGGTTATAGCATGTATAGAAAAGAAGCAGAAAATGTATGAAAATCAACCCCCCCCCCCTTCCTTTTTACATAAGAAAAAAATTCATAAAAAATCAAAAAAATAAAATTTAAGCATAAAATACATATCAAAGCATTAAGTAATTTAGATATGATAAATATGCAGTAAATGAGTGTGTAAAATCATACACTTATTGAGTTATTTAAAGAAATAGTGCAAAAATTTGCATTTCTGACTAAGTCCGAAGAGACGTCAAAAAAGCGTCAAAAATTTGACTTCGGAGTGGAACCAAAAATAACAACACTTCTTAAGACAACTCTGTAGATCATCCTGATGCTTTCGGTTTGTCGATACGTGCTTCCGTTCTGAAGAAGAAGTTTGTCAAAGGAGGGTACCCCCTGTGACCTAATTTTGCCTGTGGTGACGCCACCTGTTGAGGGATCTGGAAGAAAAACAACAACACTTGAAGGGGACCATGAGTACTTCATTCCTACCAAGTTTCATGCAAATCTGTTCAGTGGTTCTGGGGAAGAAGTTGAATATGTATGAAAATCACCACCCCCCCCCCCCCCCCTCGGATGGATGACAGACGACGGACGCCGGACGGTGCACTATGACAATAGCTCACTTGAGCTTTGCTCAGGTGAGCTAAAAACAACAACTGTGATTGGGTTGATATATTTACATTTCTGTGCAATGAGAAAGTTCATATAGATCCCTATGTAGTTTACGAAATAAAAATAGCTGAATTTCAATTATATTGAAGTGACCATAAGTACTTCATACCTACCAAGTTTATCAAAATCCTTCAAGAGGTTAAAAACATGACAATATTTGACCAAAAATATTAACACATCTCTCTAGATCAGTCCGATGCTTTCTGTTTGTTGTTTCGTGTTATGGTTCTAAAGAAGTTTCTCAAAGGTGGGTATCCCCCCCACCCCCACCCCGACCCACTTTTGCCAGTGGTGGCACTACCTATTGACAGATTCAGATATCTTCAGTGGTTTTTGAGAAGTTAAAAATGTTTATGAGACACGACGGATGGCAGGCACATGTTGAATTGAGCATTTTGCTCATATGAGCTAAGAACACATCATTTTCTTACTTCTGTAGCTTGGAGAATCATCCCCATTATTCCATGATCACTGAAGACTGATGATGACATATGGACAAGCAGCTCTCCAGTGTGCTGACCAATTATCTTTGATCCTACATGTGTTACTTGACTTGGCCTCTCGTGTCTTCTAGAATGATGTCCAAAGAGGATTTCCTCTTTACTGTATTCCCTTTTTGCCTGAATAATAGAAATCACACTGAATATAAAGGCCTTGAAATGAACACAACTGCTTAAGGAAATAAGGCAGATTGCAAAGTGTTTCTATTAGATGACGTTTACTTTTTTGTGCAAACGGTAAGGTCAAAGGTCATTAATGATATTGCAAAATGAATAATGCCTGTGTTTGTGAAACACGAATGCCCCTGGTGGCATCTTTGTTAGTATAAACATCATTTTCTGTTTAGTACATCTATGTGAAAGGTCATGATCAGGGTCACTGGGTTGAAAATTTTTAGCAACGATGGAAAAATCTTGTGACAAGAAATATATATATATACATGTGAAATATCAAAGCCCTATCACTTACCATTCAAAAAATATTCCAAATGTGTAAGTTTTTGTAAAGTCAAAGGACAAAGTCAAGGTAAAAAAATGTGGTATCAATAGAAAGGTTTTAACATAACAAATACACATGTAAAATATCAAAGCCCTATAATGACAAATATGGATAATGACCATATCCCTGTTTACAGCACAAAATCGATAATTCAGAAAATCAGAAACCGAAGGCATACGAAATCAGGATAAAACAGAAACCAAAGCAAACAAACAAAAACCTCCACCATATGAAAAGAAGCGAACTCCCAATATGAGAGTGAGACCAGGTGCCCAGGAAGAGTAAGCATCTCCTGCTTGCATGCAACACCAGTCACTTCAATTCGGTAGAACTGTCACATCCGGTTACTTCCATTTTGGAAGATATAGAGTACAATCTTTGCATGGATGGTTCAAATGGTCTATGACAGAATATCATCCACCATTCTGGAGAGTGGGACATCATAGTGTATGACGAGTTCCCCATATCGACCGTAGAACTTCCTCAGTGACGATGTTAGTCGGTCACAAACATATCCCTGACTGAGAAGCTTATCTGAAAGACGCCTAGCTCTCAGAACAAAATCCGTATATTTGGAACTTGCTCTGGCATAGCGTATAACTTACCATTCAAAAGTTATGCCCAATGTTTAAGTTTTAGAAAAGTAGGTCAAAGGTCAAGGTGATGGTCACGAGGTCAAAAATTTTGGTATCATTCGAAAGGTTTTGTCAAAAGGAATACACATTAATTTTGAAAGCCCTTTCAACTACCATTCAAAAGTTATGCCCAATGTTAAGGTTTTCGAAAAGTAGGTCAAAGGTCAACGTCAAGGACACAAAGTCAAAAATGTTGGTATCAATGGAAAAGTCTTGTCACAAGGAATACACATGTAAAATATGAAAGCCCTATCACTTACATTCAAAAGTTATGCCAAATGTTAAAGTTTTTGAAAAGTAGGTCAAAGGTCAAGGTTACGGGGTCAACCAGAAGTCACGAGACTGTAGCTCTCCTGGTTGTTTTTTCTTTAAAACGTTAATTCCCTTTCTTTATTTAACCAAAGACCATAGGGAGCAGGTGCTCTAACAAATCATAAGTAGCACGACAAAACAACATCACTGTGTGGCATCAAGTGACTTAAGTTGGTGAAACCACGTACACAAAATTGAGGCACACCGCTCGTTTGGTGGAAAGAAAATGATTGTTTTGATTCAATTTTATCTTTTCATAGCTGATGTCCTTATAAAAAATGATTTAATTTGATTATTCTTTGTTTGTCAATCAAGAAACCATTGTAATTTTTGTAAACATTCTGTAGTCGAAATATGTTAAACACGATGTTGTGGTGGTTTCCACGCAAATATCTACAGCTTTTGTCACAATGTTTGTAAACACAACCGCATTTTACTGACGAGTTCATTAATGTTAAAGTATTAGTTAAGACAAGGTTATAAGCTATGTAAAGCAATTATGGCAGTTCATGTTTTCTTTCCTCCAACTGAGCTTTTCATTAATTCGTGGTTCCACTAACGTAAGTCGCGTGATGCTACACAGTGAACATATCTATTAGACTGCAACTAGAATATCACTCATTTAATTCATAATATCCGAGACATACCACATATGCCACACCCATTTTCAAAGATCCTAGGGGCCAAGGGTTTCTAGCTCAAATGAACTATCAATGACACAACAGGACCACAGACTCATCATATTGCAAAAAGAATAGCCGGTAAATCTCCATCATGTATAGTATAAGAGGAGTTGCGAGTGCAAGATTACATGGCATTATATAAGAAAAAATAACCACATCCATTTTCTAAGACCCAGGGGGTCAGGGGCTTGAACAAAATATCAGGTGAACAACTAGACCACAGACCCATCACATTGCAAAAAGAATTAAGTCTCCATCATTTATAGTGTCAGAGGTGTTGAGAGCACAAGATAAAATAATGTTAAAATGACCACACCTATTTCTATGACCCTGGGAGATTAGGGGCTAAAACATAATATCAGGTTCACTACTAGACCACAGACCCATCATATTGCACCAAGAATTAAGTCTACATCATTTATAGTGTCAGAGGAGTTGCGAGCACAAGATTAAATAGAGTAATATTGGAGAAAATGACCAACCCATTTTCTTAGACCCAGGGGGTCAGGGGCTCAAACAAAATATCAGGTGCACAACATATCCATCATATTACAAAAAGAATTAAGTCTCCATCATTTATAGTTTCAGAGGAGTTGCGAGCACAAGATTATATAGATTTTCATGACCACACCCGTTTTGTAAGACCCTTGGGGTCAGGGGCTGAAACCAAATATTAGGTGCACAACTAGACTACAGAACCATCATATTGCAAAAAGAATTAAGTCTCCATCATTTATAGTGTCAGAGGAGTTGCGAGCACAAGATTACATAGAAACCAGACGAGACTGTACCTCTCCTGGTTGTTTTGTTTTTTATTTGTTTTTTATTTATTCATTGACAAGTGAATAAGATACATACACATAAATATCAATTTCCACTTTTTAAGACCATAGGGAGCAGGTGTTCTGACAAATCAAAAGTAGCACAACAAAACAACATATCCAATAGACTGCAACTAGAATATCATTCATATAATTCATAATATCCAAGATAAAGTATTTAAACAAGAGCCCCAGGGGGCACAACACTCACCTGATACCCATGCACGCTCTAATTGACATACTGACATTGAATACTGATAGTGCCAGTACCAGAATTTTAGCCCACAACCTTTCTAAAAAGATTTCTGCCGGATGCAGAGAAGTGTTTTTTTTCAGACAACCTTTAAAAGTACAAAAAAGAAAAAAATAGTCACATTTCAAAACAATAACTTTTTTACTGATTTGAAAAAAAATGGATAAAGTGGTCCAACGTCATATGCCCAGCTAGTATAGTTCAATTATGCAACATCAAAAATAAAATCATATTGTAAAATTCCACATAAATGTGCAGCAGAAAAAGAATAAAACAATGAAATGATTTCACAAATTAAGTTTATTTAAAATTGAACACAAAACCTTTCATTATTGATAGCTAGCATGCCAGAAATTATAAAGCCTGTGTTTGTGAAACGAGAATGCCCCCGGCGGCATCTTTGTTAGTATAAACACCATTTTCTGTTAAGTATGTGAGAGGTCAGGGTCAGCGTAATATTGGTATCAATGGAAAGATCTTGTCACAAGGAATACACATGTAAAATATGAAAGCCCTATCACTATAACCATTCAAAAGTTATGCCCAATGTTAAAGTTTTTTAGAAGTACGTGAAAGGTCAAGGTTATGGTCATGAGGTCAAAAATTTTGGTAAATACACATGTGAAATATGAAACCTCTATCACCAGCTTCCATTCAAAAGTTCTGCCCAATGTTAAAGTTTTTCGGAAAACAGACAGACAAACAAACAGACGGACAGGCCAAAAACTTTATGCTCCTGAATCTTTTATTCCAGGGGCATAAAAAACAAAGATTTTTCGGTTTTGCCTTTATTCACTGAAATCTATGAATTATGCTTTTGAATAGTATTGATTTCATCTCAAATACATGAAACGTACAGTTAAAATCGTTTTGATCCAATATTCATCAATTCAAGTGAGTTGTGCAGAAATTGTGCCAGTTTGTTTTCCAAAAAAGCAGTGTATGTTGTATCAAACCTCATGACCCAGTGAAGCCACTTGAACAAATAATTTTCAGTAAATATGCTGAAATGCGACGCTTCTTGCTTATGCATATTTCAACAGGCGAGAAGGAGCGTCGCATTTCAGCATAAATTAAAAGGCCCATGAAATTGTTAAGCTTGTCCAACTAGCAGACCTACGACATCGTTATTTACTCATCTATGATAATATTGTCAAATGGCAATAAAGGAAAATTTTGGTAAAAGTTTTCCTGGGTTGAAATATTTTTGTATGAGTCGGCTTTTACAAACGATTTTTTTTAGTATTCTATTTTAATTTTTTTAAATTTGATTAACACATAGTAGATATGCCAATAAGGCATCTCTTGTTATATTATCTTCTATTAAAACATGTGTCACTTGCTTTAATGTAAACATTATGAAAAATTTTATCAAACCACACAGTTTTACATCCCATTGGGGTGGTACTCCAAGCAGTGGAGGAATTTATAAGAAGAAAGAAAGATGTAAGAGTTACCTCCCCCCTCTCCCCCCCCCAAAAAAAAAGCTTACACAAGCACAATATTCCTTTCATTTGGCAATGTGAAGGATGCATTATTGCTATTTTATTTGATAACATAGTGTAATCAAAGATTACGAAGCTCACCTCGCGGCAGCAAAGTTCAATTAAAACATATCTCTAAGTACATGTATAATAAGAAAATCACTAAAGTGGGAAAAAGTAGGTCAAGGTCATTTTATGAAAGTTTGATCAAAGATACATCCAATATGCAAGTTTGGTACATGTAGCACTTATACTTTGCTCAATATTGGCCTTTAAAGGCAAAATCACTCAAGTGAAAAAAGTAGGTCAAGGTCATTTTATGAAAGTTTGATCAAAGATACATCCAATATGTACATGTAGCACTTATACTTTGCTCAATATTGGCCTTTAAAGGCAGAATCGCTCAAGCGGAAAAAGTAGGTCAAAGTCATTTTATGAAAGTTTGATCAAAGATACATCCAATATGCAAGTTTGGTACATGTAGCACTTATACTTTGCTCAATATTGGCCTTTCAAGGCAAAATCACTCAAGTGGAAAAAGTAGGTCAAGGTCATTTTATGAAAGTTTGATCAAAGATACATCCAATATGCAAGTTTGGTACATGTAGCACTTATACTTTGCTCAATATTGGCCTTTCAAGGCAAAATCACTCAAGTGGAAAAAGTAGGTCAAGGTCATTTTATGAAAGTTTGATCAAAGATACATCCAATATGCAAGTTTGGTACATGTAGCACTTATACTTTGCTCAATATTGGCCTTTAAAGGCAGAATCGCTCAAGCGGAAAAAGTAGGTCAAAGTCATTTTATGAAAGTTTGATCAAAGATACATCCAATATGCAAGTTTGGTACATGTAGCACTTATACTTTGCTCAATATTGGCCTTTCAAGGCAAAATCACTCAAGTGGAAAAAGTAGGTCAAGGTCATTTTATGAAAGTTTGATCAAAGATACATCCAATATGCAAGTTTGGTACATGTAGCACTTATACTTTGCTCAATATTGGCCTTTCAAGGCAAAATCACTCAAGTGGAAAAAGTAGGTCAAGGTCATTTTATGAAAGTTTGATCAAAGATACATCCAATATGCAAGTTTGGTACATGTAGCACTTATACTTTGCTCAATATTGGCCTTTCAAGGCAAAATCACTCAAGTGGAAAAAGTAGGTCAAGGTCATTTTATGAAAGTTTGATCAAAGATACATCCAATATGCAAGTTTGGTACATGTAGCACTTATACTTTGCTCAATATTGGCCTTTCAAGGCAAAATCACTCAAGTGGAAAAAGTAGGTCAAGGTCATTTTATGAAAGTTTGATCAAAGATACATCCAATATGCAAGTTTGGTACATGTAGCACTTATACTTTGCTCAATATTGGCCTTTCAAGGCAAAATCACTCAAGTGGAAAAAGTAGGTCAAGGTCATTTTATGAAAGTTTGATCAAAGATACATCCAATATGCAAGTTTGGTACATGTAGCACTTATACTTTGCTCAATATTGGCCTTTCAAGGCAAAATCACTCAAGCGGAAAATGTAGGTCAGATGCTGCATCCGATGCATGGGTTCACCTCAGCATCCCAAGATGAATCACTTGTGCAAGTTTGGTTACTGTAGCATCAGTACTTTGTCAGATACTGAACTACCCCGAAAACTTTAACCAGACATTGACAAAGTCATTCAACCGGAAAATGTAGGTCAGATGCTGCATCCGATGCATGGGTTCACCTCAGCATCCCAAGATGAATCACTTGTGCAAGTTTGGTTACTGTAGCATCAGTACTTTGTCAGATACTGAACTACCCCGAAAACTTTAACCAGACATTGACAAAGTCATTCAACCGGAAAATGTAGGTCAGATGCTGCATCCGATGCATGGGTTCACCTCAGCATCCCAAGATGAATCACTTGTGCAAGTTTGGTTACTGTAGCATCAGTACTTTGTCAGATACTGAGTTGCCCAAAAACTTTAACCGGACGCGGACGCGGACGGGGACGGGGACGCGGACGCAGACGCCGGGGTTATAGCATAAGCTCATCTCAACTTCGTCGAGGTGAGCTAAAAATGATCAATCTTTGTGATTCTGGTGTTCCCATTTAACAGAAAGCACAGCTCAAGTCTGTGATCACTTCGGACATTCTAGTTACCTCCCCCCTCTCCCCCCCCCAAAAAAAAGCTTACACAAGCACAATATTCCTTTCATTTGGCAATGTGAAGGATGCATTATTGCTATTTTATTTGATAAAATGATCAATCTTTGTGATTCTGGTGTTCCCATTTAACAGAAAGCACAGCTCAAGTCTGTGATCACTTCGGACATTCTAGTTACCTCCCCCCTCTCCCCCCCCCCCCCAAAAAAAAGCTTACACAAGCACAATATTCCTTTCATTTGGCAATGTGAAGGATGCATTATTGCTATTTTATTTGATAAAATGATCAATCTTTGTGATTCTGGTGTTCCCATTTAACAGAAAGCACAGCTCAAGTCTGTGATCACTTAGGGCATTCTAGTTACCTCCCCCCTCTCCCCACCCCCCTCAAAAAAAAACTTACACAAGCACAATATTCCTTTCATTTGGCAATGTGAAGGATGCATTATTGCTATTTTATTTGATAAAATGATCAATCTTTGTGATTCTGGTGTTCCCATTTAACAGAAAGCACAGCTCAAGTCTGTGATCACTTCGGACATTCTACTCTTGCAACAAAAATTCTCACTACTCTCCCCAAAAATCTTACACCTTAAACATGTTAAACAAATAAAAAATAAGTGAGAAATACATGCATTTTGACTATTTGATATCTTCCTTGCACTGTATAAACACTATAGAAAAGATTTTCATGTTGATTGATTGATCAGAGGAAATTCCGAAACTATCCCCTAGCGTTTCTATAGAATTGAAGATAAAATCCTGGGTCAGGTCCCAAGTAAAATATGAGAAAAACTAAATTACAGACTAATCTATGATAATATTGTAAAATTGCAATATCTTTGTTTATTTATAGTTTCTGTCACTTATGTACTCTAAATGCATGTACATGTAGATAGGGTAAGAGAAAATAGCCATATACCCATTTTCCAGAATCCTAGGGAACAGGGACTGAAGTAAAATACTGTAATGACATCTAAACTGCAAACCGATAATATTTTGGAATAAATCAATTAACTATTATCCATAAATTCTGGGAAATTAGCTATCATGAGATCACATGTAGTTTAATAGAGAGAAAACAACCACACCCATTTTCTAAGACCCTTGGGGTCAGAGACTCAAACAAAATATGAGGTGGACAACGAGATTACAGACCCACAATATTGCATAAAGAATTTAGTCTCCATTATTTATAGTGTCAGCGCTGTAAGCATAAGATTATATGGAATAATATAAAAGAAAATGGCCACACCCTTTTCTAAGACCCTGGGGGTCATTGGCTCAAACAAAATATCAGGTGCACAACTAGACTACAGACCCATCATATTGCAAAAAGAATTATGTCTCTATCATTTATAGTGATAGAAGAGCTATCCGGACAAAATTACATAGAATTTAATGACCACGCCCATTTTCTGAGACTCTGGGAGTCAGGGACTGAAACTGAATGTCAGGTGCACAACTAGACCATGGACCAAGTAAAATACAAAAAGAATTAAGTTTCTATCTCTAACAGTTTCAGAGGAGTTGTCCGGACAAGAATTGTTTACGGACAGACGGACAGACAGACAGACGGACAGACGGACAGACGGATGGACGCCGGACGAAGGGTGATCGCATAAGCTCGACTGGTCTGAGACCAGTAGAGCTAAAAATCTTTTATCTCTCTCAGTTCAGAAGTGAATTCAAGTTTTACATAAAAGTAAAGCAATGTTTAAAGTAATTTAAGTAAAAATAAAGAATTTCTATTGAAAAAACACACACATTCTTAATATAATTCACATCAATTGTTACAAAAAAATTTCCTTGCTCCAACTTTGCAAGAAAAAAATAATTTTGTCCCGGTACGGGGCTAATCTTGCTCCGACAAAAAACCCAAGCCCCCCCCCCCCCCCCGAATATCAAATGGACCGTGCCTAAGCATCTCCTGCTTGCATGCAACACCCGTCGCTTCAATTCGGTAGAACTGTCACATCAGGTTACTTCCATTTTGGAAGACATAGAGTACAATCTTTGGTTGGATGGTTCAAATGGTCTATGACAGGATATCATCACAGCTCAGCTCAAGTTTAGTTGTGCACCTGACATTTAGTTTCAGTCCCTGACTCCCAGGGTCTTAGGAAATGGGCGTGGTCATTAAATTAATTCTATGTGATTTTGTCCGGACAGCTCTTCTAAGATGAGTATGTAATTTAGTTTTTCTCATATTTTATTTGGGACCTGACCCAGGATTTTATCTTCAATTCTATAGAAACGCTTTGGGATAGTTTCAGAATTTCCTCTGATCAATCAATCATCATGAAAATCTTTTCTATAGTGTTTATACAGTGCAAGAAAGTTATCAAACAAATAAAATGCATGTATTTCTCACTTATTTTTTATTTGTTTAAGGTGTGAGATTTTTGGGGAGAGAAGTGAGAATTTTTGTTTCAAGAGTAGAATGTCCTAAGTGATCACAAAACCAAGAAAAATACAAAAAGAATTAAGTTTCTATCTCTAACAGTTTCAGAGGAGTTGTCCGGACAAGAATTGTTTACGGACAGACGGACGGACGCCGGACGAAGGGTGATCGCATACGCTCGACTGGTCTGAGACCAGTAGAGCTAAAAATCAAAGCCCTATCCCTTATAGTTTATGAGGTATATCCAAGGCTAAAGTTTTTTAAAAGTATTACAAATTCCACGGTCAAAAGTCGTGATATCAAATGAATGTATGAGGATTCTGTATGTGTAATATCAAAGCAATGTCCTCTATAGTTCATGAGATATAGCTCAGGTTCTTTTTTTAAGTAGGTCAAACTCCAAGGTCAATGTCAGTAGGTCAAATTTTGTTTGATTTGTCTCATCTTCTATCACTATGTCAAGTTTCAAGTTGCTGTTTTAATTAGTTTTCTCTCAAATAAACCAGATAGTTGGCACACTGACGGACGGACTGACAGATAGATAGACAGACAGACTGACTTCGCCATTTTATAGACCAGATTTTGCTTTGCAATCCGGTCAAGATTGGGAACGAAATAAGCAACACTGGTGTTTATTTCTCCACCAATATCTGGCTTATATTGTAGCCATTAAACACAAAACGCTACTGTATTTTAAGTCCCAGATTTCATTAATTATCGATTAAAGCAAATAGAAGATTTGAAATATTTTGAAGATATATCACTAGAAGGCTTACATTGTAACCAATGAATACAAAACGAGACCGTATTTTAAGTTTTGGATTTCATTATTTACCGATTAAAAGAGATTGAACATTCAATATTTCTGATATACACGCTCACTATTAAGTTTAAACCATCAAACTCTATAACAACAGTGTACCAAAGATACCTTAAAGGTACAGGCTGGACATGTTTTCAAGGAAAATCGAAAATTTTTTATTGTCATGAAAATTGATGCTGATAGTGATGATTAAGTAAAACTTGTAGGTGGTATAAAGTCCATATGCAGAAGTATGAAATGTTCTGAGAGCTAGTACACACTTTCTACTTTCGATTTGAAAGACTCTCACATGTGCTGATTTTAATGCTAGAATCTTAAAATTAAATGAAATTTACTGTTGATCTAAGGATCAATAATACCCCCGCCCGGCATATTTTATATTATAAGCAATGTATAAAAAGTTCAAAAAGTCAATTCAACACAAAATTGAGGAACATGACCCTTTATTTGAACTTGACTTGTATTTCTCAATGTAAAGCTATCTCTAAGAAATAAATATATTCCCTGTGAGTCACAGTTTTCACTTAAACGTCAAGCAAGCACAAAATATTGTTTTTTTTCCAAGTTTGAAGGGACACTCTGCACAAAATTGAGTGTCATGACCGATATTCAAACCTAACCTGTAAGTTTTGGTATAATAGCTACATTCAAGAAATGAATTGGTGATCTGTAACAGTTTTCCTTCCAATGTCCGGAAACCACAAAATTTCGAATTTTTCTAAGTTTAAGGGGCATAACTCTGCACAAAATTGAGGTACATGACCGATATTTGAACTTGACCTGTATTTCTTGGTGTAAAAGCTAAATGCAAGAAATGAATTGATTATCTGTAATAGTTTTCCTTGAAATGTCCAGAAACCACAGGTGGGACGGACGGACGGACGCACACACACACAGACGGACAATTGCATCACTATATACCCCCACCATTATATGGCAGGGGTATAATTAAATCGCTAAAGATTTTGCTCAAAAGAGGTAACGAGGAACTCTAAGCATTATATGCTACTCAGATTCATATTTCCATATGAGGTTGACATTGTAACAAAGTACGTTTGTACATAATTTATACTTTTGTTGCTACAAGCTTATAAGGAGTCTCTGAATGCTAGTGATACGGACCCCTTATCAGCTTGTTGTGACAAAAATATAATGCGTAAAGAGAAAACCATGGTACCGTTAGATGTGAAAAATCTAAAAATTAAATAAAATCGCTAAAGATTTTGCTCAATAGAGGTAACGAGGAACTTAAAGGTAGCGGTGAAGACCTGACCTTGACCCCTGACCATAACAGAATACCTTCATAATGGTCTTCTCAAACCACCTTTCAAAACCACTCAATTCAGTGGACATTATGGAATAGAACTAAAAACTGGTGACAGGACCTATAGTACGGTGACCAAAGAGCAAAATTTTACAGTTTAGTCGACAGATTAGTACATGGGTAAATTATATGTCAAATGAAAGTAGAAGAAATGTACTTTCAAAATATCAATGTCGTCAACAGGTTTGAATGTACAAACATTCCATTTTCAGGGGTCAAAGGCAACACAGATTACGTATTTCAGGTCTTTTTCACAAAGGAAAGACATATCGATGAAAACAAAATTGAATTTTCTGTACAAATTGCATCAACAGAATAATAATCCAATCTTATCCTTAACATATGTAAATTGCGATGACATTAAATATGTATTGATGACGTCATTGGTAGCTATTTTTAGAACTAATTAAAAATGTGAATATAATAATTCCTTACAAAATGAAATATACCTCTCCGTGTACAAACATGGAGGACAAATATTTGTCAATTTTCTCTTCCATCATAGAAAACAAATGTTTGCTAATCATCCCCCGCAGCATAATTGCAGTGGGGTGTAATGCGACCGTTGGTGAGTGCGTAAGGGTGACTGTGTGGGAGAGGTAGGGTGTGTTTGTGCACGTCACGCTCTTTTATACAGCCTAGGAGGCACAATTTTGATTGGATCTTGACCAAACTTCATACACTTATTGCTCATGACAAGAAAAAAAAACCCTATTGATTTTCAAGGTCATGGGTCAAAGGTCAAGGTCACCGGTTGAAAATGTTATTAATCCTTTTATACAGCCCAGGAGGCACAGTTTTTATTGGGTATTGACCAAACTTGATACACTTATTGCTTATGACAAGAGAAAGAACCCAATAGATTTTCAAGGTCATTGGTAAAAGGTCAAGGTCACAAGTTGGAAATGTTAAAAATCATTTTTCTTAGCCTATGCACAGATTTGATTGGATCTTTACTAAACTCCATACATTTATTTCTTATGACAAGTGAAAGAACTCTATTGTTTTTGAAATATATGGTCAAGGTGACAGACTGAAAATGTTTAAATTTAAATTTAATTTAAAATAATTTCATACAGCCTAGAAGGTGCAGTTTGAAATTGATCTTCACAAAACTCAATACACTTGTTGCTTATGATAGGAGAAAGAACTCTTGACTATTGGTTTTCAAGGTAATACATCAAAGGTCAAGCTCACAGATTAGAATTTTTGAAATCTTTTAATACAGCCCCGATGATACATTGGAGTTTACCAAACTCCTTACTCTTATTGTTTATAACAAGAAGAAGAACCCATTTGATTTTCTAATGTCAAAGATCAAGGTCACTGAAGGAAAATGCTTAAAATCTTTATATACAAACCAAGAGGGCACAATTTTGACTAGATCTTTCAAATGCCCATACACTTATAGGAAGAAACCCATTATATTATAGGTCAAGGTCGCAGGATTAAATTCGTCAAAATCATTGAAGATGCTCTGTGTCATTCACCAACAGATCTTGGTCAAGCTCTCTAAAGTATACATTTAATACAAATGCCACAAAGAACATTTTTTCGATTATCAAGGTCAAAGATCAAGATCACAGATATAGAGGAGGCAACTTAAAAATGGGACTTCATCAATGTTGACGTATATTTGCATATGTTGTGAAGAATTTCAAGTCCTATTTTAAGATTACCTACGATGTGGTTTATATCCTTAATTGTCACGCCTTCACTTTTTTGGCCAACGCACGAGTATAACAACCTTCAACACGCTGGTAAACGTCGGGGTTTGGTCTGAAAATCATTTATGAAGCAACGTTCTCAACGTGCGCATAGCGACCTTGTAGCGCATGGGGAATGTTCGCCAAACAACCTCAGCGTCTTCCAAACGCATGAAACTAGTTGACAATTTACCTGTTAACGTTCTATAAAGCGTGCCCAAAGATCTCGCAACGTTCGCCTAACAACTTGTCAACAACCTGGCAGCGACCTTCTCGCAATCTACAACGTTTACAGCAAAACTTAATTTTCAGAAAATATTTCGTTGTCAAGACCTGAAGCACACGCCAAGGACATTAGACTATCGTTGGACACACGTTGAGGACGTTAGACCATCGCTATAATAGTGTGGCTGTGTACGCGTAAGACGTGCGCTCCTCTGTCGTTACACATTCGTTGCAATTATCGGCTCCCTCTCAACGTTTTAGCAACGACTGCACAGCGCACGGGAACGCATGCCCAGCGACCTCCTAAAGACTCCATAACTTACAATTTGACGCTGGAGAGTGGTCGGCGGTTTGGTGCATTCACAAAATTTTCCGACGACCACATCGCAAACCAACGTCCACACAACGACAAGCCAGCGACCAAACAACGACTTCAATGTTTTGCGACGTGTTGGCAAATTTACTTTGTCGTTACTCGTTCGTTGACCAAAAAAGTGAAAGTGTGACAGGGCCATAAAGACTATTACCTACTAGTGTGTGACTGCGAGTACATTGGTATTGATGCCGTCATTATGATTAATTCAGCTAGGGTGTACGTACAAATACAGCGTTATCCATACAATTATGTCGATGGGTAGAAAGCCCTCTTTCCCCGATAAACCATCACCGATCTCATGAAAAAAATGCTCTTTAATGGAAAAATTACAGGAAATGGTAAACAGTTTACCATGTATCTCTTCTAGACATAAGCAGTAATAACATAGATTTATACAATTTTCAATGTACTTTCAAGTGAAATAAGTTTATGTTCAAAATGTTAAGATAAAATGTGTGTACTGTCAGGCAAAATGTTTATTTTTTTGCTTAAAAAATCATCTAAAATTGTGAAAATTAAACACAAGGGCCGGAATGTTCATTCATTAGCTATTTACATACTCTTCCCTATTCTGTAACTCTCTCTTTCACATTGAGGTTCATAACTATCAAGATGATTATATCGGATAATAAACAGAGAAAGGATTCATTCTTTTAGAAGCAATTCAACTGAGTCATCCTTCTTATCATTTGTAATGATTTGGGGGTTTTTTCCGATATTATATTTTTATTATGCTTTGTTATGATCACAGGGATTTATCACGCTTCCCGGTTTATAAAATGTACTATATAGGTTATAAACCATAGTACATAAAGCAACTGAGAAGAGTGACAAATCCCTTGGATTCTGAAGTTTATCACAAAAAATTATATCCAGTGACCAATTTTTGCCTGTAAATCATAGGGTACACTATATTTCCATTTTTTTAATTGAAAAAGAAGTGCGTTTTTATTGGTATATACCTTCATTTTAGGGTAATGCGGAAGGAATGTTATATATTTTATTTATCATGAAGAATGTTTAAAATATTTTGATTTTAAGGTGGCTCCCTACTCGAACCGTTATAGGTTTTTCCTTATATGCAGCAGTCTGCGTATAACGTTTTACAATGGCTGGTGAGGGACGAGCCAGCGCATTGAAAAACACAGACAGAAGATCTTAAATGCCAAAAGAAGCAGAAGATGGTGCAATCTATCAATGTCCACACCAGTCATATACTAGTATAATTTCTTAGTTGAAAATGTGATGAAATTATAAGGCGGTGCCCTTATGTTTGTAGCCATATCTTGATCATTTATAAAATTGTGTACCCGTATGCGATTTTTTCACCATCTATATACATTATCGTATAAAATGATCCAATTTGAAGAAATTCCATCTGTTGTTTTTTGCACAAAAATGTGATATACTATATATTATTTGTCGAAAATATGATAACATTATAAGGGGGTACCCCTATGTTTGGAGCCATACCTTGATCATTTCAAAAAATGTGTACCTGTATGTGATTTTTTCTTCATCTACATACATAATTTTATGAAATATTACAAAATGAAAAAAAAAATCATCTGATTTTTATGCAAAAAATTGGATTTAGTACATATTCTTGGTCAAAAATGATATGAAATTATAAGGGGGTACCCTAATGTTTGGAGATATATCATACTTAGGTTTATGTTAGAATATTATTTTATGTGTTGTATTTCTTCTATATGACTTTATCATAAAATAAAACAAAACAAATAAACATATTCGTATCATCACTGAATTTGGAGGGTTCAAAAGCATATGATGGATATTTGATATTTCTCTATTTTTAAGTGTTAGGGTACCTTTCTTTAATGTACTGTATCTTTAATGAAAACAAAATTACCAATCTATGTCTGTGTTCATTATGTAATTTTGACTATTATGTATAGAAAATAACCACAAAATACAAAATTCATCTGTTAAATTCACGAGTAGGGACCAACCTTAAACCAGCTGGTATCTATTATCAATAAATCTTCAAATCTTGTATCCCCTCCTCCCCCCCCCCCCCCAAAAAAATAAAATATTTGTGAATTGTAAATAAAATAAAGCCTACGCTCACGCAGCAAGATACGCCCGTTGGGATTTTTTTCACAACACCAAAATATCTAAGTCCCATAACTCCATAAGGACAAATTGGATGAACCTTAAAATTGAAAGGCGGCTTCCTCTTCAAAGTCTGATCAAAATGTACAAATATCATGAAAATCTGTTGACACATATTCAAGTTATTGCGTTCCATGCACCTATATTTTGCCCTTAGCTTAACATGTATGTGTATATATCCCCCCCCCCCCCCCATTACACATAATTTCTGGATTATGTGACAAAAAATTCAAGAACCCGTTATATATGTGAAAGAACATCCTTTCTACTTGAAGTATACAAAATTTCAAAAACATTTCAACCAGAAATAGATTTTTAAATAATTTTTAACTATTTTAGTATATTTCCACTGTATTTTAAAATATCTAAGTCCCATAACTCTGTAACGACATATCTAATGAACCTGAAAATCGAAAGGCGGCTTCCTCTCCACAGTCCAATCAAAATGTATGAATATCATGAAAATCCGTTGACGCATATTCAAGTTATTGCGTTCCATGCGCCTATATTTTGCCCTTAGCTTAAGGTATCCGTTGTACAATAGAGTCATTTTACATAGCGTTTTAATCATCTCCATTGTAAAGTATGGTAAATTTTGTGCCTGGTAAGGTACTATAATCTATATATTTTCTGAAAGGTAATGATGCCCTGAGCAAAGATTTAAGACGCCCAGGTCTTAAAAATCAAAGGGGAAAAACTCTTGTACAACTTTGTTATTTTGCATATGTTATAAAGAGAAAATAGACAATTTAATGCTTCATCAGTTATTCCCCTTTGTTTTTCTGGCCCCAAAATTATTATTTCTGAACAGTGGGCATTATAACCTTTCAGAAAATATATAGTTTATAGTACCTTACCAGGCATCGAAAAAATGCCCTATTGTACATCGGATACCTTAACATGTATGTGCATATAACCCACCCCTCCCCCCTTCCTATTACACACAATATCTCGGTTATGCGACCAAAAAATTAAAAACCCGTTCCATATGTCAAAGAACATCCTTCCTACATGAAGTATACAAAATTTCAAAACATTTCGACCAGAAATAGATTTTTAAATAATTTTTAAATATTTAAGTATATTTTCACTGTATTTTAAAAATCTAAGTCCCATAACTCTGTAACGACAAAAAGGATGAACCTGAAAATCGAAAGGCGGCTTCCTCTCCACAGTCTGATCACTATGTATAAATTTCATAAAAATCTGCTGACGCATATTCAAGTTATTGCGTTCCATAGGCGGACGGACAGACGGACGGACGGAAGGACGGACAGACAGACGGACGGACTTCGCCATACCATAATACGTCCCGTCAAATGACGGCCGTATAAAAAGAAAAAAATTTTTTAAATTCATTTCAAAATAAATATTTTTGGTTTACAATTCACAAATATTTTGTGACACATAAATTGGTCCTGGGCCTTAATTTAAAATTTCAAAATAAGCAGCCCCCCGGTGCCCGGAAATTATACTAAAAATAGGGCAACGGTTACGCTGCAACATATGCCTGTCATGTGATTAATGATGTCAAATGGCCTTGACCTTCTTTGACACGTACTCTGACAATCAAGTAGGTCCTTTGTCTGGGTCTACTCAATCTTCATGGTAAGCCTGAAGTTCCTAAGCTTTGATATCACCATGCATTACCGATTTCTCTATTATACAACGAAAGATATTTAACATACAAATTGGAAATTCCTATTTCGATCAGACGGTTTGGTCACCATATCTTGTTACAGCATGTGTGCATGCAACCACCTCCTCTTCCGCATAATGCCTCAAATATGCAAAAGGAGGAGATAAAACCCCCCTTACATACATAAAAGATCATTTACATTTTATTTATCATGAAGAAGATTTAAAATAGTTTGACCCAAAATAGATTTAAATGATTTTTTTGAAAAATTTAACCAAAAATCTTTTTTTAGCCACAAACTGACCTTGATCCTGACCTTCAAAATCAATAGGGGTTTCTGTCTTTTTAAAGTCAATGTTCATGGTAAAAGAGACCTAGCTCAAATGACATTGTATCAATCGTGTTTGCAATTCCTATAGTTTTAATAAATAAATGTGAGTATGAACACCCCCCCCCCCCTTTCCCTTAAATGTACGCATACACGTAATTTCTCTGTTGATGGAACAAAATATATAGAAAGTCTGTTACATATTTGAAAGATCATTAATTTTCCTTTAAGTATGAATAATTCCAAAACATACTGAACCAAAAAGAGAACAACAACAATTATTTCAATGAAATTTTAATCTATTTCTCATAAAAATCTATCTTTAGACTCAAAATGACCTTGACTTTTCACGCACGACCTTGAAAATAAAATTCTCTTACTTTCGTTAAGTTAAATCTCTGTGGTAAATATGATGTTACAAGCTTAAACATTTTTTGTCTCTATGTTTTCTAAAGGTGCAGGACGCACCGGTGCTGCAATACCGATATCCGTAACCCCCCCCCCCCTTCCATAGGATAAAAGACAGGCATACAAGAACAGCCATAAACATCCTAATCTTACCCCAGTTTAGAGAATAAAAATAAAATTTTTGCGTGAATTTTGTTACATGATAGAAAAAATATGTTATAACTACTAAAGATTGTAATTTCACTGCAATGATATGATTATGTGAATTATATAGAAAATATCCAGAAATCTATGATTTTTGAATGAAAAATACAGTTTTCCCCCAAAAAAACTGAAAATACAAATAATGTGTTTAAAACGTAAGTTATTATGCGAGAGAGCATAAAAGATCAGAATGGAATACATCCTTCAATTATCAAATTCATAAGAGATAAAGATGTTATGATTGAAATAATATTAATAGAAATTAATTATTTTTGTAGAAAAACAGCAGTTTTGAAGTTTTTGCAATAAAATAATTAAATATATTTGATATCAATTGGAAGAGGAAAATGTTCAGATTTAATTTTTTGAAGAACAATTAGAATTCATTTAGTGGATCTCAGAGACGGGAAAAAAATAAAATAGAATTTTCACAAAGTAATGCATTTTTTTTAGCAAAATAAACTTTTTTAACCCCAAAACGCAAATTTTATGAGAAATTTGAATTAAAACTTATCATATTCGAAAAAGTATTAAATATGTTGGTAATTTTCACCTTTCAATCTTTGATGTTACTTTCCACAGAAAAAATATTCATTGATTCCTTTTTTCAGTGATTTTTCGGTATTTTTTTTTATACGTTGATGACGTCATTTCAACGTCATTTTTGAAGACGTTCTACAATGAAAATCGTTTGACGACATCTTGATTCATGAACCACAGATAAAGAGCTTTCATTTGATACCAATATTTGCCGTGTACTATGCGTGTCGACTAAACTCCTAAAATAAGCCACTTTTGGCGACTTGGTCACCCTACTACTATGGCAATCCGTCTTTCCATGTTTATAACATCATTTCTAACATACAATTACATGAATATGTGAATCCATTCCAGAGATATTGAACAGAAACTGATGTCGCGGACCGACCGACACGACCGACCGACCGACAGCGGCAAACCTATATGTCCCCTCTTCTTCGAAGGGGGGCATAAAAAAAATAGAAAGAAAAAGAGCAATAGCAAAATTGGTGATTGCATTGTGTCTCTTGTAAAAACATAGGTAATCACAGATTACGAAGCTCACCTCGTGACAGCAAAATTCAATTCAAACATATTTCTTAGTACATGTATATTGGCTTTTAAAGGCAAAATCACTCAAGCAGAAAAAGTAGGTCAAGGTCATTTTATGAAAGTTTGATCAAAGATACATCCAATATGCAAGTTTGGTACATGTAGCAGTTATACTTTGCTCAATATTGGCTTTATAGAGCAAAATCACTCTAGTGGAAAAAGTAGGTCAAGGTCATTTTATGAAAGACTGATCAAAGATACATCCAATATGCAAGTTTGGTACATGTATCACTTAAACTTTGCTCAATATTGGCTTTTAAAGGCAAAATCACTCAAGCGGAAAAAGTAGGTCGAGGTCATTTTATGAAAGTTTGATCAAAGATACATCCAATATGCAAGTTTGGTACATGTAGCACTTATACTTTGCTCAATATTGGCTTTTAAAAGTGAAATCACTCAAGTGGAAAAAGTAGGTCAGATGCTGCATCCGATGCATGGGTCCATATCGGCATCCAAACATGAATCACTTGTGCAAGTTTGGTTACTGTAGCATTAGTACTTTGTCAGATACTGAGCTACCCAAAACTTCTTAACCAAGTCACTCAAGCGGAAAATGTAGGTCAGATGCTGCATACGATGCATGAGTTCACCTCAGCATCCAAAGATGAATCACTTGTGCCAGTTTGGTTACTGTAGCATTAGTACTTTGTCAGATACTGAGCTACCCCAAACTTCTTAACCAAGTCACTCAAGCGGAAAATGTAGGTCAGATGCTGCATCCGATGCATGGGTTCACCTCAGCATCCAAAGATGAATCACTTGTGCAAGTTTGGTTACTGTAGCATCAGTACTTTGTCAGATACTGAGCTACCCCAAACTTCTTAACCAAGTCACTCAAGCGGAAAATGTAGGTCAGATGCTGCATACGATGCATGGGTTCACCTCAGCATCCAAAGATGAATCACTTGTGCCAGTTTGGTTACTGTAGCATTCGTACTTTGTCAGATACTGAGCTACCCCAAACTTCTTAACCAAGTCACTCAAGCGGAAAATGTAGGTCAGATGCTGCATCCGATGCATGGGTTCACCTCAGCATCCAAAGATGAATCACTTGTGCAAGTTTGGTTACTGTAGCATCAGTACTTTGTCAGATACTGAGCTACCCCAAACTTCTTAACCAAGTCACTCAAGCGGAAAATGTAGGTCAGATGCTGCATACGATGCATGGGTTCACCTCAGCATCCAAAGATGAATCACTTGTGCAAGTTTGGTTACTGTAGTATTAGTACTTTGTCAGATACTGAGCTACCCCAAACTTCTTAACCAAGTCACTCAAGCGGAAAATGTAGGTCAGATGCTGCATCCGATGCATGGGTTCACCTCAGCATCCAAAGATGAATCACTTGTGCAAGTTTGGTTACTGTAGCATTAGTACTTTGTCAGATACTGAGCTACCCCAAACTTCTTAACCGGACGCGGACACGGACGCGGACGCGTGGGGTTATAGCATAAGCTCACTCAACTTCGTCGAGGTGAGCTAAAAACGATCATTGATATTGACCTCAAATTTATTGGGAGAAACGTTAGAGCTGCTCTTAAAAGTACAAAATTGCACTTAATCATTGCGATTTTGCACATATTTGAACAGCTCTTTATTGATCAATTATTATATATAGGCCTATGTATCTTTAATTTTACGCGTAGACAACATAGGAATCACGATAGAAAAAATTATATATAATGAATGAAACGGCTTGAGCAGTCTTGATTATACGGCGTCCCAGTTCAAGACCAAAAAACAAAAACAAAAAATAAAGAAATAAAGAAAAATAAAAAAAACTAGATGGCTACTGTTGCAAGCAACAGACGGATTCCTCCTTTATTAGACCTTCCTTGGAACTGAAGTGTTAAAATCCGAATAAAGAAGACGGAAAAAAGAATAGTTGCTTTTGTACCTAATTCACTTCAGCAAATGAGGCAAGGGAGCTTATGTCTAATTTGGGACTCTTATTTATTTATCGACAAAATAGAAGAAAAAGATGATAAATACCTTTCAAGTTTAGGAAGGCTTTAAACTCCTAGATCTATTCTATCCATTTTGATTCCTTTGAAATTACTATCCCAAAAAGAATTGCACAATGAATTAGCAATGAGAAAATTTCTATAAATAGAGAATGACAACAGCATGAAAGTACAGACAAGTAATGCTACTAAGATAAAAAAAGGAAACATAGAACAAGAATAAAAGAGTTATCTATCTTACTATGTAAAGTTCAAATAAGAAGTACTACTTGTGTGAAGAATAAATATTTAAGAACAAAATTCTCTCAATCCTACAAGAGTAAATGTTTGTTATGACCTTGAAAAAGTTTATTTGACCTTGAACCAAGGTCATGGATGAAAGATAAGCATTTTAGTTTATTCTCATCAAAATTCCTTTTCATCTATTCAAAGCTCAATATTTTATCAACAAAAGTCTGTTTTGACCTTGAAATCGAACAAATGACCTTGGGTCAAGGTCAAGGTGAAAGGACTTGATGTAAGGAACATTTGCGCAAAGTTTGAACTCTCAAGGTCAAATGGTCTTTGTTCTATGGGAAAATTTTTGTTGTGACCTTGAAAATGAGAATTTGACCTTGGGTCAAGGTCAAGGTGAAAAGGCTTGGATCAATGATTGTATTTATGAAGTTTGAACTGTCAAGGTCAAATAGTCTTTGTTCTATAGGCAAAAGTTTGTTGTGACCTTGAGAATCAAAATTTGACCTTGAAACTACGTCATCATCAATGACTACCTATAAGTAACCTACCATCCAAGTTTCAACTCAAAATCTCAAAAATTGTAGAAATTGGCACTGTGCCAATTTAAAGTTCCAATTTCAACTCAAAATAGCGCGAAAACCGTAAATATTTTATCGAGCATGTAAGCGTATAAAAGTTTGCAAATTTCCCAAAGAACAATATAAAACAAATTTCATTCAAATCGCACAATTAGTTTAGGAGTTATAAGGTTTTAAAGATTTTACCTTTGATGACCTCTAGCGGGGGCATATGTAAACTTTTCGACAAGAAAAAAAATATATATGAAGATCTTTATTTGCTCTTTCACATGATACTTTCCATTTTATCATATGATGCGGTACTTTGTTGTAAAGTCTCTGGATTGGCTTGGGTGTAAGAATAATAATAATAACTAGATGGCTACTGTTGCAAGCAACAGACGGATTCCTCCTTTATAAGACCTTTCTCGGAACTGAAGTGTTAAAATCCGAATAAAGAAGAAGGAAAAAAATAATAGTTGTATTAGTACCTTATTCCCTTCAACGAATGAGTCAAAAGAGCTTATGACTAATTTGGGACTCTTATTTTATTTTTCAACAAAACAGAAGAAAACAAAATAATAAATACCTTTCATGTTTACAAAAGCTTTAAACTCCATGCTCTATCAATGCCATAATCCTTTACAATTACTTTCTCAAAACAGAATTGCACAATGATTTTCCAATGAAATAATTTCTATTAATAGAAAATGACAACAACATGAAAGTACAGATATGTATAATGCTACTAAGAAAAAATAAACAGAACAAGATTAAAAGAGTTATCTTTCTTATACTATGTTAAGTTCAAATAAGAAGGACTACTTGTGTGAAGAATAAATAGTATAGGACAATAAAAGTGAATTCTACAAGAGTAAATGATTGTTATGACCTTGAGAATGATTATTTGACCTTGATCCAATTTCATGGATGAAAGATAAGTATTGTGATCATTCTCATCACGATTGATCTTAATCTGGGCAAAGCTCAATATCTAATCAACCAAAGTCTGTTGTGACCTTGAAATCGAACAAATGACCTTGAGTCAAGGTCAGGGTGAAAGGGTTTGATGCAAGGAATATTTGTGTAAAGTTTGAACTTACAAGGTCAAACAGTCTTTGTTTTATAGACTAAAGTTTGTTTTGACCTTGAATATGAGAATTTGACCTTGGATCAAGGTCAAGGTGAAAAAGCTTGACTGAACAATTATATGTATGAAGTTTGAACTCTGAACGTCAAATAGTCTTTGTTCTATAGGCAAAAAGTTGTTGTGACCTTGAGAATCAAAATTTGACCTTGGGTCAAGGTCAAGGTGAAAGAGCTGGATTTAACGATAATATGTATGAAGTTAGAACTCTGAATGTCAAATAGTCTTTGTTCTATAGGCAAAAGTTTGTTGTGACCTTGAGAATGAAAATTTGACCTTGAAAGTAGATCAACATTAAATGACTACTTATAAGTAACCTACTAACAAAGTTTCAACTCAAAATCTCAAAAACTGTAGAAATTGGCACTGTGCCAATTTAAAGTTCCATTTTCAACTCTGAATAGCTCGAAAACCGTAAATATTTTATCGAGCATGTAAGCGTATAAAAGTTTGCAAATTTCCCAAAGAACAATATAAAACAAATTTCGTTCAAATCGTACGGTTAGTTTAGGATTTATAAGAATTTAAAGATTTGACCTTTGATGACCTCTGGCGGGGGGGGGGGGGGGCATTGGTGAGCTTATCGACAAACAAAAAATAGTTAAAGAAGATCTTGGTATGCTCTTTCTAATGGTACCATCCCTTTTCCTCTGTGTTAAAAGACCTTTGAATAAAGTGACTGGAAATGATGAGGGGGGTAAGAATAAAAATAATAATAATAATAAGAATAATAATAAGAATAAAGAAAAGACATTGCAATAACAGAAAGGATTCCGACGGAATAGTCGGAATCCTTAATAATAATAAGAACTAGATGGCTACTGTTGCAAGCAACAGACGGATTCCTCCTTTATTAGACCTTCCTCGGAACTGAAGTGTTAAAATTCGAATAAAGAAGATGGAAAAAAGAATAGTTGCTTTAGTACCTTATTCACTTCAGCAAATGAGTCAAAAGAGCTTATGTTTAATTGGGGACTCTTGTTTATTTATCAACAAAATAGAAGAAAAAATAATAAATACCTTTCATGTTTACGAAAGCTTTAAACTCCATGCACAGTCAATATCTAATCCTTTACAATGACTTTCTCAAAAAAGAATTGCATAATGATTTTGCAATGAGATAATTTCTATTAATAGAAAATTTGCAAGCAACAGACGGATTCCTCCTTTATTAGACCTTCCTCCGAACTGAAGTGCTAAAATCGGAATAAAGAAGATGGAAAAAAGAATAGTAGCTTTAGTACAATATAAACTTCAGCAAATGAGTCAAAAGAGATTATGTCTATTTGGGACTCTTATTTATTTATCAACAAAATAGAAGAAAAAAATAAAAAATACCTTTCAAGTTTACGAAAGCTTTAAACTCCATGCTCAATCAATATCTAATCCTTTACAATAACTTTCTCAAAAAAAGAATTGCACAATGATTTTGTAATGAGATAATTTCTATTAATAGAAAATGACAACAACATGAAACTACTGATATGTAATGCTACTAAGAATAAAAAAGAAAGAAACAGAGAACAAGAATAAAAGAGTTATCTATCTTTCTATGTAAAGTTCAAATAAGAAGTACTACTTGTGTGAAGAATAAATAGTTAAGGACAAAATCCTGTGAATTTTACAAACATAAATGTTTGTTATGACCTTGAAAAAGTTAATTTGACCTTCAACCAAGGTCATGGATAAAAGATAAGCATTTGAATTTATTCTCATCAAGAGTCCTCTTAATCTAATCAAAGCTCAATATTTTATCGACAAAAGTCTGTTGTGACCTTGAAATCGAAGAAATGACCTTGGGTCAAGGTCAAGGTGAAAGGACTTGATGCAAAGAATATTTGTGCCAAGTTTGAACTCTCAAGGTCAAATGGTCTTTGTTCTATAGGCAAAAGTTTGTTTTGACCTTGAGAATCAAAATTTGACCTTGGGCCAAGGTCAAGGTGAAAGGTCTTGGCTCAATGATTGTATTTATGAAGTTTGAATAGTCAAGGTCAAATAGTCTTTGTTCTATAGGCAAAAGTTTGTTGTGACCTTGAGAATCATAATGTGACCTTGAAACTAGGTCATCATCAATGACTACCTATTAGTAGCCTACCATCCAAATTTCAACTCAAAATCTCAAAAACTGTAGAAATTGGCACTGTGCCAATTTAAAGTTCCATTTTCAACTCAAAATAGCACGAAAACCGTAAATATTTTATCAAGCATGTAAGCGTATAAAAGTTTGCAAATTTCCCAAAGATCAATATAAAACAAATTTCGTTCAAATCGTACGGTTAGTTTAGGAGTTACAAGAGTTTAAAGATTTGACCTTTGGAGACCTCTAGCGGGGGCATATGTGAACTTTTCGACAACAAAAAAAATTTCAATTGAGATCTTTGTATGTTCTTTCACATGGTACTATTCATTTTATCACTTGATGCGGAACTTGTTTGTAAAGTGACCGGAACGATGAGGAGGTAAGAATAATAATAAGAACTAGACGGCTACTGTTGCAAGCAACAGACGGATTCCTCCTTTATTAGACCTTTCTCGGAACTGAAGTGCTAAAATTCGAATAAAGAAGATGGAAAAAAGAATAGTTGCTTTAGTACAATATAAACTTCAGCAAATGAGTCAAAAGAGCTTATGTCTAATTTGGGACTCTTATTTATTTATCAACAAAATAGAAGAAAAAAATAATAAATACCTTTCATGTTTACAAAAGCTTTAAACTCCATGCACAAGTAATATCTAATCCTTTACAATGACTTTCTCAAAAAAAGAATTGCACAATGATTTTGCAATGAGATAATTTCTATTAATAGAAAATGACAACAACATGAAACTACTGATATGTAATGCTACTAAGAATAAAAAAGAAAGAAACAGAGAACAAGAATAAAAGAGTTATCTATCTTACTATGTAAAGTTCAAATAAGAAGTACTACTTGTGTGAAGAATAAATAGTTAAGGACAAAATCCTGCGAATTCTACGAGAGTAAATGTTTGTTATGACCTTGAAAAAGTTAATTTGACCTTGAACCAAGGTCATGGATAAAAGATAAGCATTTGAATTTATTCTCATCAAGAGTCCTCTTAATCTAATAAAAGCTCAATATTTTATCGACAAAAGTCTGTTGGGACCTTGAAATCGAACAAATGACCTTGGGTCAAGGTCAAGGTGAAAGGACTTGATGCAAGGAATATTTGAGCCAAGTTTGAACTCTCAAAGTCAAATGGTCTTTGTTCTATAGGAAAAAAGTTTGTTGTGACCTTGAGAATCAAAATTTGACCTTGGGCCAAGGTCAAGGTGAAAGGGCTTGGCTCAATGGTTGTATTTATGAAGTTTGAAGTGTCAAGGTCAAATAGTCTTTGTTTGATAGGCAAAAGTTTGTTGTGACCTTGAGAATCATAATTTGACCTTGAAACTAAGTCATCATCAATGACTACCTATAAGTAACCTACCATCCAAGTTTCAACTCAAAATCTCAAAAACTGTAGAAATTGGCACTGCGCCAATTTAAAGTTCCATTTTCAACTCAAAATAGCGCGAAAACCGTAAATATTTTATCGAGCATGTAAGCGTATAAAAGTTTGCAAATTTCCCAAAGAACAATATAAAACAAATTTCATTCAAATCGCACGGTTAGTTTAGGAGTTATAAGGTTTTAAAGATTTGACCTTTGATGACCTCTAGCGGGGGCATATGTGAACTTTTCGACAAGAAAAAAATTTTAAATGAAGATCTTTATTTGCTCTTTCACATGATACTTTCCATTTTATCATATGATGCGGTACTTTGTTGTAAAGTCTCTGGATTGCTTTGGGGGTAAGAATAATAATAATAATAAGAATAATAAGAATAAAGAAAAGACAATACAATAACAGAAAGGATTCCGATGGAAGTCGGAATCCTTAATAATAATAAGAAGAAAGAAAAGACAATACAATAACAGAAAGGATTCCGACGGAATAGTCGGAATCCTTAATAATAAGAATAAAGAAAAGACAATACAATAACAGAAAGGATTCCGACGGAAGTCGGAATCCTTAATTAAAGGGGAAAAATGAGGAAAAAATATTGGAAACAAATTGGGCACCACAAACTTTGAAATACCAATCATTTCAGCATATATTTTTGATGTCACATGATGCGCTTTTGGATTCTTGGTTCTCCTGCGGTCTTTATTTAGGACGACTAGATGCTATAAATAGCGGCTTGGGAACATTTGACAACTTGACAAGGGAGTCTGAGCTCAAATTAAAATAAAGACATAGATAAAACACCGCTAAAGACGGTATGGCCGGATTGCAAAGTAAGTTTTTGTAACCAACTGGGTCAAGGTCAATAGGTCAAATAATACAGCATAAATTGAAAGGTTTTGTCAAAGGTAACCTACATGTATAAAATAAAGTTTCTACTGCATACAGTTCCATAGATTTTGCTTAAACCAGGAACTTTAACCAAAATCCTTAACTAGGTCAAAGTCCAAGGTCAAGGTCACTAGGTCAAATGTTACAGTATAAATTGAAAGGTCTTGTCATGGGCGAGCTTCATGTATAATATAAAGTTTCTACTGCATACAGTACCATAGATTTTGCTTAAATCAGGAACTTTAATCAAAATCTTTAACTAGGTCAAAGTCGAAGGTCAAGGTCACTAGGTCAAATGTTACGGCATAAATTGAAAGGTCTTGTCATGGGCAAGCTTCACGTATAATATAAAGTTTCTACTGCATATAGTTACTTAAATTTGCCTCAACCAGAAACTTTAACCAAAATCTTTAACTAGGTCAAAGTCCAAGGTCAAGGTCACTAGGTCAAATGTTACGTCATAAATTGAAAGGTCTTGTCATGGGCAAGCTTCATGTATAATATAAAGTTTCTACTGCATATAGTTACTTAGATTTTGCCTCAACCAGAAACTTTAACCAAAATCTTTAACTAGGTCAAAGTCCAAGGTCAAGGTCACTAGGTCAAATGTTACGGCATAAATTGAAAGGTCTTGTCATGGGCAAGCTTCATGTATAATATAAAGTTTCTACTGCATATAGTTACTTAGATTTCGCCTCAACCAGAAACTCTAACCAAAATCTTTAACTAGGTCAAAGTCCAAGGTCAAGGTCACTAGGTCAAATGTTATGGCATAAATTGAAAGGTCTTGTCATAGGCATGCTTCATGTATAATATTAAGTTTCTACTGCATATAGTGACTTAGATTTTGCCTCAACCAGAAACTTTAACCAAAATCTTTAACTTGGTCAAAGTCCAAGGTCAAGGTCACTAGGTCAAATGTTATGGCATAAATTGAAAGGTCTTGTCATGGGCATGCTTCATGTATAATATAAAGTTTCTACTGCATATAGTTACTTAGATTTTGCCTCAACCAGAAACTTTAACCAAAATCTTTAACTTGGTCAAAGTCCAAGGTCAAGGTCACTAGGTCAAATGTTACGGCATAAATTGAAAAGTCTTGTCATGGGCATGCTTCATGTATTATATAAAGTTTCTACTGCATATAGTTACTTAGATTTCGCCTCAACCAGAAACTTTAACCAAAATGTTTAACTAGGTCAAAGTCCAAGGTCAAGGTCACTAGGTCAAATGTTATGGCATAAATTGAAAGGTCTTGTCATGGGCATGCTTCATATATAATATAAAGTTTCTACTGCATATAGTTCCTTAGATTTTGCCTCAACCAGAAACCTTAACCAAAATGTTGACGGCAGACGGACGGACAGACAGACGGACAGACGGACGGACATCGTCAATCTATAGACCGGAATTGCTTTGCAATCCGGCCAAAAAATATACAGGGGAAAAGGATTATGACTTCATTTACAGGACGTATTTAATTGTACATTGCGCTCGCCTACATGCTACACTCAGTATCCACTCAGTGCGTTCAATGCGCATGCTCTGCAAGATGGCGCTTCGTTAGCGTGAAAGGGTCCATAGGTATTTAATGAATGCAATGGGTAAAATACCGTAGGGCAAAATGAATCACTGTTAGTCAAGTTTCAATCCTTTATCTTGAAAGCCTTCAGAAAAAGCCTTGGACGGATGGACATTTTAGGCCTTAGTGTAAAACTTCTTAACTGTTTCTCTAGCAAAAATGTGGCTGTTCAGATGAAATTATTTCATTTTATTTCATACGACAATAACTGATTATTGTAATCGGAAAAGTTTTAAGATAACACTGCAGACTTAACTCCCAATCATTGATTTCAAGCGTTTTCCTACCTCTATTACTGCCAATATTTGATCTTCCCTTTTTCTGAAATCAGTATGAGATATCAAAATATCTGGAGTTGATGTTATACAACACTGAACTGAATCTTTCTTCTTTTCATAACCTGTTATCGTCAGTTGTTTACACTCTACATCAGGACAGACACTGAAATAATAAGACATAAATCCATCATTTCATTCATTTTTAAGTAAATGTTTTCAAGGCTACATATGCATCATTATCTAATCATAATGCTCAAAACTTTGAATACTCTCATACTGATAAATGTATATAAAAAATAATAGACCCCTTCACGTTAATGCTCATTCAATTCACTTTTGGTTTTTTTTACAGACTAGGATGCATATGCATTTGAAGCTTAATAATAACAAATATTAAATTATTGATTTCTTTGTGCTCAATGTGTTCTATAAACAGCACAAACTGCTTATATTTACTTTCAGTGGTATACTTTTATTACATTTTTTTTCTCACGACCATTTTTACATCAAGGATTCTCTCCATTTGTGGTTTTGTGGCCCAGGGACTAAACAGCTAAAACAAAGTATATGGTGCACAACTAGACCATAGTCAAATAACAAGAGCCCCAGAGGGGCACAAAGCTCATCTGATACCAATGCAAACTCTTAACCTACTAACATTGCATGATGATAGTGTCAGTGACAGAATTTGAACCCACAACCCTGGGTCTATATGCACATGAATTTTTTTTTTTTTTTTTTTTTTGAAATATAAAATTTTAGACATAACATATATATCACATCATGAAGAGACTGAAATATGTCAAGTATACACAGTGCATAAATGTGTAAAACAGGAAAGAATGAAAATGGAAAGAAAAAAATTTAAATTTTAGGTAAAAAAAACAAGAGCCCCAGGGGGCACAACGCTCACCTGATACCCATGCACGCTCTAATTGACATACTGACATTGAATACTGATAGTGCCAGTACCAGGATTTTAGCCCACAACCTTTCTAAAAAGATTTCTGTCGGATGCAGAGAAGTTTTTTTTCAGACAACTTTTTAAAGTACAAAAAGAAAAAAAAATCACATTTCAAAACAATAACTTTTCTACTGAATTGAAAAGACGGATAAAGTGGTCCAAAGTCATATGCCCAGCTAGTACAGTTCAATTATGCAACATCAAAAATAAAATCATATTGCAGCAGAAAACGAATAAAACAATGACATGATTTCATAAATTAACTTTATCTAAAACTGAACACCAAGCCTTTCATTATTGATAGCTAGCATGCCAGAAATTATAAAGCCTGTGTTTATGAAACGAGAATGCACCCGGTGGCATCTTTGTTAGTATAAACACCATTTTCTGTTAAGTATGTGAGAGGTCAGGGTCAGCATAATATTGGTATCAATGGAAAAATCTTGTCACAAGGAATACACATGTAAAATATGAAAGCCATATCACTAACCATTCAAAAGTTATGCCCAATGTTAAAGTTTTTGAAAAGTACGTCAAAGGTCAAGGTTATGGTCACGAGGTCAAAAATTTTGGTATTGTTATGCTTATGTGTATTGATCATTGTGTATTGATGGGTTATTTAATATAATGTAATGGGACATTCCGTGCTATCCTGATCACCCCTATCATATTGGACCCTTCCCACATAAAAAAGACATTCCTTGGGCTGGGAGCTCAGTTCTGCCTTGGGATTTACAGTGATTGCTGAATTAACTAGAAGATACCATGTACCAATATGAATGCAGAATTATGAACAATTAATCAAATACAGATGAATTAGAAGATTATTGTCCAGGCCTGGAACAGTGACAGCTAAGTTTGATTTATGTGATTTATAACCATTATATTATAACCATTTATGTGATTTATAACCATTATAACATTCTCTGAATGACTGGAAAAACCTCATTTTGGACATTACTGACATTTGAATAGACAACTTCCACAAAAATCCTCATCTTTTTGAAAATCCAAGTTCTAGATCTGAAAGATATTTTAAATCCAAATTACGTAATTTACATGAAAAATTTGTCTTCGCTCCTGCAGATAAAGCAGCCAACAACACCATAATCATATGAAAACTTTACTATATATCAACTTCAGTTTCGGAACTTTCGTCTACAAATACTTATATCAAAAGCAATGAAAGTGTCCCTAACATTTTGAGCAAACATAGCAGTGAAATTTCTTCATTCAACATCCCTATTTCTAAATTGGATCTTCCTACAATATACTGCATACCAAAACTGCACAAATCTCCTTACAAATTTAGATACATTGCTAATTCTAGCAACTGCTCAACTACAAGTTTGTCTAGACATCTGACGTCAGCCCTCACGGCGGTAAAGGAACACGTTGCAAAATATTGTGAAACTGTTCTTAACAGGAATGATGTAAATTTATTTTGGTCTATAAAAAATTCCGGGGATGTGATTGACAAGATAAAATCTAGAAATTTTCAAGCCAATACGATTGCTTCATACGATTTTTCAAATATGTACACCACGCTTCCTCACGACAAGATCAATGATCAATTGTCCAAACTCATTAAATGGTGCTATAATCGAGAGGGGAAAATTTATATTTGTACATCTGAATCAAAGGGTTTCTTTTCCGCTACAGAATACAAATCATACAAATCATGGTCATGTAGCGACCTGTGTAGTGCCTTGTCCTTCCTCTTGGACAACATTTATGTAAAATTTGGTGAGAATCTCTACAAGCAGGTTGTAGGGATTCCTATGGGTACAAATTGTGCGCCTCTTGTTGCAGATTTATTTTTATACACATATGAAAAGGAATTTATTCAAAATCTTCAAAAGCAAAGAAAACATGATGATGTGAAATGCTTCACTGGTACTTCTAGGTACCTGGATGATATTCTTACTATCGATAATCCTGTTTTTGAAAGGTATAAAGATGTTATTTATCCACAAGAATTGACTCTAAACAAGGCAAACTTTACAGACACTGAAACACCATTTTTGGACCTAAATGTCAAAATTGTCAATGGAGAAATTCATACAAGTGTATATGACAAACGAGATGATTTTGGATTCAACATAGTAAATTTTCCCTGGCTTGACGGTGATGTTCCTAGATTTCCGTCATACGGTATCTACATTTCACAGCTCATCCGGTATGCTAGAGCATGTACTGATGTTTTGGATTTTCATAATAGAAATCTACAAATTACAAAGAAACTTTTAGGTCAAGGTTTTCGCTTTCATAAACTAGTAAAGACTTTCTGGAAATTTTACAAAAATTATGATCAACTTCTTTTGAAATTCGGACCAATACAAGCAACGGAGTATATTACTTTGGGTATTTCACAACCTGCATTTTATGGTGACTTAATTAACAAAATAAGAAGGATCAAAGGTAGACAGCATATGTATCGAAAATGCGTCAGAGTCATCAAACGCCTTTTATACCGTGGATATGATCCTAATGTCACCAGACGGACACTAAGCTTGGTACTTGACCAATATACAGTCTTGTACGAGCGCATTCTTAAGACTTGCACTCTGACTGACTGTGACGACGGGACTCCATGACGGGCCCTGTCCAAACCTCTTTAGAGAAGACAGGGCCCCGACCACCTGTCCTCTCTGAATGTCAGTCGGACTCCTCGGGTGATAACATATATGAGCTCGCTACAGCCGGCAGAGCACGGACTGTATTACGCACGTCCTCTTTTTATATCCATTTACATATTCATCTGTGTTGCTTGGACCCCTGTGTTTTACGGTCTTGTTTGTGTGTGGTCACCTAACAGTGAGGAGGTTGTTTTACACCATAATTGTGCGTTCTTCGAGACCTCTGGGAAATCGGAATAGTGGGAGGGTTGTGCGCACGTAATCCAGGATAACCACACCGTCTGCTATTTACGTGGCAGATGGCCGTCCTAAGTCGGCACCGGTTGTCCATTGGTCTCGTTGGTTTATGTGTAGTCTTTTGTGTTTCATGTTTCTATGTTGTAAGTTGGTGTTCCTTGTCCCTTTTGCGTCTCTTTCTGTGGGTATCTGTTCTGTGTTTTTTGCATGGGTGTTTTGGGATTTTGCTGTGGGTGCTGCAACCTAGTGTTGTTGGAGATCTCCTCCTTTCTTTTATCTACTTTAATTGTTGATTATATTGATTTCATATGTGATTTATTTGATTATGTGATTTGATTCTTATCTGATTCATTTGATTAAAATATTGAAATTGTACATTCTTATGTTTCACTGAATTATAGGTGATTTCTGGCCTGTAACAGAAATTGGGGGCTCGTCCGGGATGGATTAATTTCATTAGATTTTATTTAATTCAAAATTCTGAAATTCATATTTCATCTTATTATTTATTCAGTGAAGCATTAGAATTTCATCATGACATCTTTATTAGAAACTTTTGTGAAAACGCCTTCTGTTGAGCTACTTGACTCTTTTAAAAGGGAAGAGTTAATTAGTTTAGCAAAACATTATAAGATTTCATATAAGGTTTCTATGAGAAAACAAGAAATTAAAAATCTTGTTATAGAGGGTTTAGTTGACGAAGAGATATTTTCTTATGATGCTTTAGAATATGTCAAAGAAACTACAAGTGCTTTGAAGTTAAGACAGTTAGAATTAGAATATGAGTTGAAATTAGAACAGGCTAGGATAGAACAAAGTCAGAAAGAAAAAGAGTTAGAGTTACAAAGAGAAAAAGATAGGATGGAACATGAAGTTAAAATGAGAGAGATTGATTTGGCTAGTCAATCTAAAGTTGTAAATCAGACAACCTGCCATTTGATGCATCTAAAAACATTAAGTTAGTTCCAAAGTTCATAGAGAAAAATGTTGACAAGTATTTTCCTCATTTTGAAAAGGTAGCTACTAGTTTCAAATGGCCTAAAGATGTATGGGCATCACTTTTACAAAGTGTTTTAGTAGGTAAAGCTGCCGAGGTGTATGCATCACTTTCTGTTGCACAGAGTTCTAATTATGATACTGTGAAACAGGAAATACTTAAAGCGTATGAACTTGTCCCAGAAGCTTATAGACAAAAGTTTAGAGCTTATAGGAAGTTTGATAACCAAACTTATGTTGAATTTGGACGTGAAAAGGTTGAGTTGCTAGACAAATGGTTAGTTTCTAAGAATGTCAATGGTAATTATGATAGGCTCAGGGAATTATTCTTATTAGAAGAATTTAAACAGTGTGTTCCTATTGACATTAGAACTCATATTGATCACAAAGGTGCAAATACTTAAGATGAGGCAGCAAAAATGGCTGATAATTATGCACTAACTTCAAAGCAAAGTTTCATAAAGAAAAATCAAGTCGGCAATCAGTCGTTAGGTCAGAACAATTCCTCTTCATATCCCATTAGTATAAAGGCAGATAAACATGGTAAACCTGATGGTACCATTCTTAAGGATAAATATCCGCAAAGAGGAATTGAAAACAAATCTGAACCTACTTGTTCCTATTGTAAAAAGAAGGGACATATAATATCTGAGTGTTTTAAGTTAAAGAAAAAGAATCAGAAGGATTCTTTAAAACCTGAAGGTTGTTATGCCACAAAACATGAAATTGTGCATCAAGGTCAACCAGGTGTTGACTATGGTTCCAAACCATTTCAAGGTCAAAGTGACAATTCCAGTTCAGAGTACATGGAGGATTATAAACCATTTGTATCCGAGGGTTTAGTTTCTATAACTGAGCATTCTCCTACCCAACCTGTTAAGATTTTGCGTGATACTGGCGCTTCACAAACTCTTTTGTTACAAGGTGTTTTACCTTTATCTGATCCTACTTCCACAGGTGAGTCAGTTATTCTACAGGGTGTGGGCTTGGAGTATATCAGTGTTCCTCTCCATAGTATTTATTTACAGTCTAATTTGATTACTGGATCTGTTGTAGTAGGGGTGAGACCTACACTTCCTATTGAGGGAATTACACTTCTCCTTGGTAATGATTTAGCTGGTTCTAAAGTCACAGCTAATCCTGTTATCTCAGATAGTGATTACAAGGATTGTGATCCTAGTTTGTCAGATACTGACATTTATCCGTCATGTGCAGTTACAAGGAGTATGTCTAGAAAGGTAGACCATGAGACATCTGAGAATGATGTTAGTCAAGATGAAAAGGAATTTAGCGGTTTGCATGAAACGTTTATGGCTAATTTGGATTATTATGATCAAGGTCATTAAAGGTCATCTGAGCATGGTTCTAAAGTTGAAGTTGATAGAGACATTAATGGAGACATTTTAGATAGGAGAAAACTCTTAGAGGAACAAAAGAAAGATCCTGAATTAAATCAACTTTTAAAAAAGGTTGTTAGAGATGATCAGGTAGTAAAGGAACCTGTATGTTTTTATATGAAGGAAGGAATTTTAATGAGGAAATATCGTCCTCTAGATGCATGTATTGATGAGGAGTGGAAAGTAGTACATCAGATTGTTGTACCAAAGGTTTATCGGAATGAAGTTTTAAGAATGGCTCATGACTCTGTGATGTCAGGTCACATGGGTATTAGTAAGACATATCAAAGGATTCTTAATCATTTCTTCTGGCCAGGTTTAAAGAATGATGTTGTGAATTATTGTAGATCATGTCATACATGCCAAATTGTAGGAAAACCTAATCAGGTGATACCACCTGCCCCACTGTTGCCTATTCCTGCATTTCATGAACCATTTAGTAGAGTTCTTATTGATTGTGTTGGACCATTACCAAAGTCAAAGGTCAATGATTTGAATTACATTGTTGAGACTCCTGATAGGCGTAAAGGTAAAAGATTGTGTCATGTGAACATGCTTAAGATGTATGTAGAGAGAGGTGACAAAGGTCAAGTGAAACCTATTGTGAATGTTGTTGGTGTTGGAAATTATGATTCTGATGATACACTTGTAGATAATCATGTAAAACTGAACAACTCTGAAATATTGAAAAATTTATCTGTAAAATTAGGTCACATGGATGAACTCAAACAACAAGGTATGTCAAGGTTGATAGAGCAGTATCAGAGTGTGTTTCCTGATGTTCCTAACAGAACTTCTGCTGCATTTCATGATGTTGATGTTGAAGGTTCACCTCCTAATAAGCAACATCCATATCGTGTTAATCCCCTTAAGTCAGAAAGTATGAAGAAGGAAATTGACTATATGCTTAGTAATGGTATTATTGAAGAAAGTTTCAGTGCATGGAGCTCACCATGTATACTGGTTCCCAAACCTGATGGTTCGTACAGGTTTTGTACTGATTTTAGGCGGGTAAATGCTGTTACAAAGTCGGATTCGTACCCTATACCACAAATCGATTCAATCATAGATAAGGTAGCTAATGCAAAGTTTGTCACCAAGTTTGATTTATTAAAAGGGTATTGGCAAGTGCCTCTCACAGATAAGGCTAAGGAAATTTCAGCCTTCGTTACACCGTATGGTTTCTTTCAATATAGGGTCATGCCCTTTGGGATGAAAAATGCCTCTGCAACTTTTCAAAGAATGATCAATGAAGTTACACGTGACCTTGAATGTTGTGAAGCATACATTGACGATGTTATAGTGTATACAGACACATGGGATCACCATTTAGAGTGTATTAAAGCTTTCTTTGACAGGGTACGCTCAGCCAATCTTACTATCAATCTTGCTAAAAGTGATTTTGGAAAAGCAGCACTAGTATATCTTGGACATGTTGTGGGTCAAGGTCAAGTTAGGCCTGTCAATTCTAAAGTTGATTCTGTCATGAAATTTCCCATACCTAGATCTAAAAAAGAGGTCATGCGATTTCTAGGAATGGTAGGGTTTTATAGAAAGTTTTGCAAGAATTTTTCTACCATAGCACATCCTCTCACTGAACTTTTACAGAAGAAGGTTAATTTCAGGTGGAATGAGTCTTGTAAGCAAAGTTTCGATAGTCTGAAGTCAATTCTTATGAATTCCCCTATTTTGATCACCCCTGACTATGAAAAACAATTCAAGTTGTATGTTGATGCCAGTGATGTAGCTGCTGGATCAGTTTTAATGCAAGAGAAGAATGGGATAGACCATCCAATCAGTTATTTCTCTAAAAAATTCACAAAGAGTCAGAGAAATTATTCTACAGTGGAAAAGGAGTGTTTAGCTCTCCTTCTTGCACTTCAACATTTTGATGTTTACTTAAGTACCACAGTTCACTCCATTCTAGTCTTTACTGATCATAACCCTTTGATCTTTATCAATAAAATGAAGAATAAAAATGCAAGGCTAACTAGGTGGAGTCTCTTATTACAAGAATTCAATATTCAGATTTGTCATATCAAGGGTACAGAAAATGTTTTCGCAGATACATTGTCAAGAATATGTTGAATTTGATATTGACATTCATTATGATTCATTGTATTGTATTACATTGTGTTTGATATTAACCATGTAGATGTATTTTCAGAATTTTTGCAGGAAAATTGTAAATGTGCTTTGAAAGACTGTTAACTATGAACACTTTAATTGATATATATACTAAGCACATTCATATTCATTATTGTTACATGTCACATTTACATTCAGTTTAACTAAGTTTTCACTATGTTCAAACTTTTTTTTTAAGGGGGGAGGTGTTATGCTTATGTGTATTGATCATTGTGTATTGATGGGTTATTTAATATAATGTAATGGAACATTCCGTGCTATCCTGATCACCCCTATCATATTGGACCCTTCCCACATAAAAAGGACATTCCTTGGGCTGGGAGCTCAGTTCTGCCTTGGGATTTACAGTGATTGCTGAATTAACTAGAAGATATCATGTACCAATATGAATGCAGAATTATGAACAATTAATCAAATACAGATGAATTAGAAGATTATTGTCCAGGCCTGGAACAGTGACAGCTAAGTTTGATTTATGTGATTTATCTACTTTAATTGTTGATTATATTGATTTCATATGTGATTTATTTGATTATGTGATTTGATTCTTATCTGATTCATTTGATAAAAATATTGAAATTGTACATTCTTATGTTTCACTGAATTATAGGTGATTTCTGGCCTGTAACAGTATCAATGGAAAGGTATTGTCACAAGGAATACACATGTGAAATATGAAACCTCTAACACCAGCTTCCATTCAAAAGTTATGCTCAATGTTAAAGTTTTTCGGAAAACAGTCAGACAAACAGACGGACGGACAGGCCAAAAACTTTATGCTCCTGAATCTTTCATTCCAGGGGCATAAAAAACAAAGATTTTTCAGTTTTGCCTTTATTAATATTAAAGTATACTAAAATCTATGAATGCTTTTGAATAGTATTGATTTCATCTCAAATACATGAAACGTACAGTTAAAATCGTTTTAATCCAATATTTATCAATTCAAGTGAGTTGTGCAGAAATTGGGCCAATTTGTTTTCCAAAATGCAGTGTACGGTGTATCAAACCTCATGACCCAGTGAAGCCACTTGAACAAATAATTTTCAGTAAATATGCTGAAATGCGGTGCTTCTTGCCTATGCATATTTCAACAGGCGAGAAGGAGCGTCGCATTTCAGCATACGCTGTTCAACAACTCAAGTGGTTTCGCAGTTTGAAACAAATTAAAAGGCCCATGAAATTGTTAAGCTTGTCAAACTAGCAGACCTACGACGTCGTTATTTACTGTTAACTAATTGTTTTACCTCATCATAGGTCAGTTACACGGACAAGTTGTTAGCGGAGAGAGTTCATGAAATGTATCGGTTGCATTGGATTTGCCGACAAAAAGTTATTTGGTCCGATAAAAACTTATGTTGTACGGTATCTATTATTTGAACAGATAAAAATTCCCAAATGTCTTACCACAGGAACCTGTCGTTTTATGAGAGAAAATGTTTTATAATTCACAACCTCAGGCCTCTGTGTTCCTCTTAGAAATATTAAACATACAAGATGTCGAACACAGTGGCTTTAGGTTGTGAATAATAATTTATTTTAATACATTTCATTGGAAGATTTCAGGAATTCTGAACTGAGTTATTTATTTTCAAGAATTTCAGATATGAAATGTCTTATGCATTCTCAAAATCCAGAGGAAGAGATTACTCATTAGATGTTTCTTCAAGAAATCAGTCCGTAAATTACTTCATCTAAGAGAGTCTAAGACGGAGGAAATTCGAGCAAACTTTATACCTGATAATAAGCATATGCAAGTGTTCCAAGTACATGAATGATAACCATTATGAAAGTGTTCCAAGTATAATGCACATTAAATAAAAATCTATTCCGTTTGCACTGTATCTCCTGAAATATATCGCAGTACTAAAGGGTTGTGGAGGAATTGAACCGATCAAATTTAAAGTACGGCGACTTTGTTCACAGTTACAGGTATCACAGCACTAAATGGGGAATCCCCTTTGGGTACACGGCAAAACATGGCCGCTATTGAAATCTTGTTCCCGACTTTAAAATTAGAATTGTACATCAGTATAAAGAATTTAAATAATTGAATCATATACCTACCAAATTTCATGACAATCTGAAGAGTGGTTATAGAAAAGAAGCAGAAAATGTATGAAAATCAACCCCTCCCCCTTCCTTTTTTTCATAAAAAAAAATTCATAAAAAATGAAAAAAAATTAAATTTAAGCATAAAATGCATATCAAAGCATTAAGTTAAATATGATAAATATGCAGTAAATGAGTGTGTTAAATCATACACTTATTGAGTTATTTAAAGAAATAGTGCAAAAATGTGCATTTCTGACTAAGTCCAAAAAGATGTCAAAAACGCGTCAAAAATTTGACTTCGAAGTGGAACCAAAAATGACAACACTTCTTATGACATCTCTCTAGATCATCCTGATGCTTTTGGTTTGTCGATACATGCTTCCGTCCTGAAGAAGAAGTTTGTCAAAGAAGGGTACCCCCCTTCACCTACTTTTGCCTGTGGTGGTGCCACCTATTGAGGGATTCGGACGAAAAACAACACTTGAAGGGGACCATAAGTACTTTATACCTACCAAGTTTCATCAAAATCCCTTCAGTGGTTCTTGAGAAGAAGTCGAAAATGTGAAAAGTTTACGGTCGGACGGACTACGGATGGACAACGCGCTATGACAATAGCTCACTTGAGACGTTGACTCAGTTGAGCTAAAAACCTGATTAGACAACAATGTAATAAAGCCTACGCTCACGCAGCAAGATACGCCCGTTGGGATTTTTTTCACAACAACAAAATATCTAAGTCCCATAACTCCATAAAGACAAATTGGATGAACCTGAAAATCGAAAGGCGGCTTCCTCTTCAAAGTCTGATCACAATGTACAAATATCATGAAAATCTGTTGACGCATATTCAAGTTACTGCGTTCCATGCACCTATATTTTGCCCTTAGCTTAACATGTATGTGCATATAACCCCCCCCCCCCCCCCCATTACACATAATTTCTGGATGTGACAAAAAATTTAAGAATCCGTTACATATGTGAAAGAAAATCCTTTCTACTTGAAGTATACAAAATTTCAAAACATTTTGACCAGAAATAGACTTTTAAAGAATTTTTAACAATTTTAGTATATTTTTACATTGTATCTAAAATATCTAAGTCCCATAACTCCGTAACGACAAATCCGATATACCTGAAAATCGAAAGGCGGCTTCTCCTTTAACACGGCTCCCAATGTTATTGTCATTTAAATTTTTTTGAACTTTGCTATTTAAATATTCAAGCCATGGATAATTCGTTACTGCACTGAAGAATCGCGAATTTCACTTTTTATAGTTCGTTTCAAAGTTTATCGTTGCGGTTCGTTTACCCCGCTTCGATTGAATACTGAGCGATTCTATACATTATCAATTTTGCATACATTTGTACCCATAAGATTTTAATTTTATATTTCTCGATAACAGCAGGAAAACAATGATAATTTCTCGTGTATTAGCCCCCATCCGATTCAATAGCGCGGAGAGGGGGGTGGTGGGGAGGTTGCACACGGTGGCACCTACATCTGAAATTCTCTAACAAGTTTACTCTTTCTAACCTGATTTTTCCCTACCAATCCATTGGCACGCACCCCCCCCCCCCCACTCAACTAAAGTCGTAAAAATAAGGAATTACTTGGGCTCAAACAAGTATGTGTAAACATAATTTCTGGTAGTTTGAAGTCGAATTTTAGAAGTTTTCGCTGGCTCCCTGCCGCTCGCCATGTTTCTTTATTTAGAATATTAACCGATATCATGGTTTGAAATAAAATTCCGAAGGTATAAGCATGATATTATTAGTTATACAGTGTTTTACAGGGGGATACAGAAATATGTCAATTCCATGCTCAATAGCCAATGAAGCAATGTTTCCCCTTCCACGACTCAACCTTTATTTTTATGGGTTTTTTTACCGGTCTGTTTCTGATACATGTATATACTATAAGTAATTGATAATTGAAAAATTTCGCTGGCTCGCTATATACATTATATATCATGCGAGATAATTAAAAGAACCTGCTACAGCTTTGACAACAAGAAGTTTTAAAGACATGATTAGTCTGCTGATGAAAAAAGAGCATGTAACAAAAACAAGTATACAAAGATTGATTTTTCCTCACTCTTATTTTAAAGACAGTGAGTGTTCACCCCAAGAAATTTCGAAAAGTATGGTGCCAAGTCTCTTAAGTACCTTGCATTGTGAAGTGCCATTTTGCATTGCGTGTTGCGTCATTGCACGTTGTGTTATGTGTTGTTGCTTTATTACTAAACTGTTTAACATAACTGTTTCACAATTTTTATTGAAATGAATATGTCAACAAAATAATTATACTTTAGATAGTGAGTTCTATTTCAAAATAGAGATTGAAGACAGTTTTAATAACTTAATTAGTTTTAGGCCTTTTGAGAAAATCCTCTTGAGGCTGTTTCATGACTGTGACTCCTGGTAGTAGATGGACTTTAGTATTTAGTATATATGTGAATCTAAAGGAGTCTTAACTTTAAAGCTAAATTTATGGATCCGGAAAGAGCACGTTTCGCCTTTTAATAAAGCCTGTGTTTGTGAAACACGAATATCCGCGATGGCATCTTTGTTAGTATAAACATAATCTTCTGTTAAGTATGTGAAAGGTCAAGGTCAGAGTCACTGGGTTAAAAAATGTTGGTATAAATCATAATCAATGGAAAAATCTTGTGACAAGGAATACACATGTGAAATATCAAAGCCCTATCACTTACCATTCTAAAGTTATGCCCAATATTAAAGTTTATGTAAAGTAGGTGAAAGGTCAAAGTCAAGGTCAAAGTTTTTGGTATCGATAGAAAGGTCTTGTCATAACAAATACACTTGTGAAAGCCATACCAATTACCATTCAAAAGTAATGCCCAATGTTAAAGTTTTTGAAAAGTAGGTCACAGGTCAAGGTAACGAGGTCCAAAATTTTAGTATCAAAGGAAAGGTCTTGTCACAAGGAATACACATGTGAATTGTGAAAGCTCAAAAGTTATGTCAAATGTTGAAGTTTTTAGGACAAACAGACAGACAAACAGACGGACAGGCCAAAAACTATATGCCCCCGAATCTTTGACTCCGAGGACATAAAAAAGGTAGAGAATTGAAAATTATCTTCAAAGGTTCCCCCCCCTCCAGAGATCTTTTTCAAATGCAAATCTTCAATATTGCGCTTAGACTCTTCCATAAAATGATTTCCAGTGCAATGTTGTGGGTTTCTTGATTTATTCCATACGTCTCAACTTCTTACTTCAAACTTATATTATTCAAGCATATAAAAAACACGACCATACAAACTCTTTATTTATTCAAAGTAAAATGATTTTGCACGAGCGAGACATCCTCCTTCTTATCTTGTAAAAACGGCACAAGATTACATAGTTATATAGGTAAAAAATGACCACATCCTTTTTCTAAGACCTGGGCGACAGGGGCTCAAACAAAATATCAAGTGCACAACTAGACCACAGACCCAACATATTGCAAAAAGAATTAAGTCTCCATCCATTATAGTGTCAGAGGAGTTGCAAGCCAAGATTACATAGAGTTATATAGGTGAATATGACCACACCCATTTTCTAAGACCCTGGGGGTCAGGGGCTCAAACAAATCAAAGGACTGAAGGTCCTGAGAGATACTTCTAGATCTATGTGGAATAATTTTATTGTAAGGCAATGATGATTATTTTTTAACACAGGATGCATATGTGAAGCTTATAATATCTCTATAAACAACACAAGCTATGTTTATCTAACCTCAGTGTTGATATAACAAGAGCCCCAGGGGGCACAACGCTCACCTGATACCCATGCACGCTCTAACTGACATACTGACATTGAATACTGATAGTGCCAGTACCAGGATTTTAGCCCACAACCTTTCTAAAAAGATTTTTGCCGGATGCAGAGAAGTGTTTTTTTTTTCAGACAACCTTTAAAGGTACAAAAAAGAAAAAAATAGTCACATTTCAAAACAATAACTTTTTTACTGATTTGAAAAAAAAAACGGATAAAGTGGTCCAACGTCATATGCCCAGCTAGTATAGTTCAATTATGCAACATCAAAAATAAAATCATATTGTAAAATTCCACATAAATGTGCAGCAGAAAAAGAATAAAACAATGAAATGATTTCACAAATTAAGTTTATTTAAAATTGAACACAAAACCTTTCATTATTGATAGCTAGCATGCCAGAAATTATAAAGCCTGTGTTTGTGAAACGAGAATGCCCCCGGCGGCATCTTTGTTAGTATAAACACCATTTTCTGTTAAGTATGTGAGAGGTCTTGGTCAGCGTAATATTGGTATCAATGGAAAGATCTTGTCACAAGGAATACACATGTACAATATGAAAGCCCTATCACTATAACCATTCAATAGTTATGCCCAATGTTAAAGTTTTTGAGAAGTACGTGAAAGGTCAAGGTTATGGTCATGAGGTCAAAAATTTTGGTAAATACACATGTGAAATATGAAACCTCTATCACCAGCTTCCATTCAAAAGTTATGCCCAATGTTAAAGTTTTTTGGAAAACAGACAGACAAACAGACAGACGGACAGGCCAAAAACTTTATGCTCCCGAATCTTTTATTCCAGGGGCATAAAAAACTAAGATTTTTCGGGTTTGCCTTTATTCACTGAAATCTATGAATTATGCTTTTGAATAGTATTGATTTCATCTCAAATACATGAAACGTACAGTTAAAATCGTTTTGATCCAATATTCATCAATTCAAGTGAGTTGTGCAGAAATTGTGCCAGTTTGTTTGTTTTCCAAAAAAGCAGTGTATGTTGTATCAAACCTCATGACCCAGTGAAGCCACTTGAACAAATAATTTTAAGTAAATATGCTGAAATGCGACGCTTCTTGCCTATGCATATTTCAACAGGCGAGAAGGAGCGTCGCATTTCAGCATACGCTGTTCAACAACTCAAGTGGTTTCTCTAAGGTTTCGCAGTTTGAAACAAATTAAAAGGCCCATGAAATTGTTAAGCTTGTCCAACTAGCAGACCTACGACATCGTTATTTACTGTTAACTAATTGTTTTACCTCATCATAGGTCTGTTACACGGGCAAGTTGTTAGCACAGAGAGTTCATGAAATGTATCGGTTGCATTGGATTTGCCGACAAGAAGTTATTTGGTCTGATAAAAACTCATTATGTATCTATTATTTGAACAGATAAAAATTCCCAAATGTCTTAACACAGGATCCTGTCGTTTTATGAGAGAAAATGTTTTATTATTCACAACCTCAGGCCTCTGTGTTCCTCTTAGAAATATTATACATACAAGATGACGAACACAGTGGCTTAAGGTTGTGAATAATAATTTATTTTCTCTATTAAAACAACAGCTTCTGTGGTCCAACATTTCATTGGAAGATTTCAGGAACTCTGAACGGAATTATTTATTTTCAAGAATTTCAGATATTAAATGTCCTATGCATTCTCAAAATCCAGAGGAAGAGATTACTCATTAGACGTTTCTTCAAGAAATCAGTCCGTAAATTACTTCATCTAAGAGAGTCTAAGACAGAGGAAATTCGAGCAAACTTTATACATGATAACAAGTATATGCAAGTGTTCCAAGTACATGAATGATAACCATTATGAACGTTGTTCATAGCTCAAACCATACTCGCTGCTTTAACATACCTACATGTAATTCCGTCATCAGGAAGAACTCATTCTTCATACGTACAGTCACAGAGTGGAACGAACTGGATAACCATCAAGTGCTGTCAAGGACTGTGGAAGGCTTTAGATTCAGCCTGAAGCGCGATTAAGTAAGTTTATGCGCTCTCTCATTCCGTTGATCACAAGCCAGTATTGGTAATTCAACGTACCCATACAGATACAGATTATGAAAGTGTTCCAAGTATAAAAATCTATTCCGTTTGCACTGTATCTCCTGAAATATATCGCAGTACTGCTTTGCGGTTTGTATTGCAATGAAGCGCATAGCGGAATACGATGCGCCTTGGGGACGAAGATGAATTAATGCATATCTAGGTCATTGTCCTGTCAAATAGTTCCGATTATTTTCTTATTATTTTCAACAATTGGTGGAAAATACACACAATGTTTATCTTCAATTGTCTTCCCGTGATTGTTTACTAGATAGATGAAATAAAATTTTGAATATAGTTTTAAAGTGTGTGAGACATCTACATGTGTGGAAGAATACGTGTGAAAATGGGTCCTCAGATCATAAAATTCGAATAATTCCGGTCCGGAACCAGGTGCATGGCTTTGAAAAAATATTTAAAAAGTTGTGTACTTTTAATCTTTACGGCATTTTTTTTTTTTGTGATTCAAATAAAATTTCCTCATTCAAAAGTAGTATCAATGTGTATAACCCGGTGCGATTTGAGAATTTCTTTTCTTTTTGGTAAGAAAACATACATTATACCTATGTACAATCTTAAAAAATATTCCTTAAAAATCCAAAAGTGGATATCTGGACAAAATTCTTTCACTTGTAGGGTACCATGCATGAGTACCTCATACCTACAAATTGTCATGACAATCTGAAGAGTGGTTATAGAAAAGAAGCAGAAAATGTATGAAAATCACCCCCCCCCCCCTTCCTTTTTACATAAGAAAAAAATTCATAAAAAATCAAAAAAATAAAATTTAAGCATAAAATACATATCAAAGCATTAAGTAAGTTAAATATGATAAATATGTAGTAAATGAGTGTGTAAAATCATACACTTATTGAGTTATTTAAAGAAAAAGTGCAAAAATGTGCATTTCTGACTAAGTCCGAAAAGACGTCAAAAACGCGTCAAAAATTAGTTGTCGGATTTTAACGAAATGAACAAACTTGAATCATACATCCTTCTAGATCACATAGATACAATTAGTTTTTCAATCCATTCAGTGGAACTGGAGAAGAAGATTTTTGAAGAGGGGTACCCTCCGGGGCCTATTTGACCCCGCCCTGGATCCACCCCTGAAGGGATCGAGCCGAAATGAACAAACTTGGTAGAGGACCTTTAGTACTTCATGCATACCAAGTTTCATCAAAATCCCTTCAGCCGTTCTTGAGAAGAAGTTGAAAATGTTAAAAGTTTACGACGGACGGACGCCGGACGCCGGACGACGGACGCCACACTATGACAATAGCTCACTTGAGCCTTTGGCTCAGGTGAGCTAAAAAAGACAACTCTATAACTCTATTGCAATTTTTGAGTTATCTTTCCTAACATTGTCATAAACAAAGTAGTATATTATTGTGCTGTGAAAACAAGAATTATAGTTGATATTGTATGGTGTATTTATTCTATATGAAATTGAACCTGTTTTCAAGATGGAAAATATTCTTGTTCTTGCATTTTGTATGTGGTAGAAGGCAAATTCCTGAACTAGACACAGCACTATATTTTCAGGTGCAAATCGGCAGTGTCTCAATTTGCATACTTTGAAGCAGTTACCATAACAGTAAGATACTTCCTCAAAGGAAGTATCTCAAAAATTAGGTGCACAACTAGACCATAGACACATCATATTGCAGAAAGAATTAAGTCTCCATCATTTATAGTGTCAGAGGAGTTGCGAGCACAAGATTACATAGAGGTATATACGTGAAAATGACCACACTCATTTTCTAAGATTCTGGGGGTCAGGGGCTCAAACATAATTTCAGGTGCACAACTAGACCACAGACCCATCATATTGCAAAAAGAATTAAGTCTCCATCATTAATAGTGTCAGAGGAGTTGCGAGCACAATATTACATAGAGTTATATAGGTGAAAATGACCACACCCATTTTCTAAGACCCTGGGGTTGGGGGGCTCAAACAAAATATCAGGTGCACAACTAGACCATAGACACATCATATTGCAGAAAGAATTAAGTCTCCATCATTTATAGTGTCAGAGGAGTTCGAGCACAAGATTACATAGAGGTATATACGTGAAAATGACCACACCCATTTTCTAAGACCCTGGGAGTCATGGGCTCAAACAAAAAATTAAGTGCACAACTAAACCATAGACACATCATATTGCAGAAAGAATTAAGTCTCCATCATTTATAGTGTCAGAGGAGTTGCGAACACAAGATTACATAGAGTTATATATGTGAAAATGACCACACCCATTTTCTAAGACCCTGGGGGTCAGGGCCTCAAACATAATATCAGGTGCACAACTAGACCACAGACCTATCATATTGCAAAAAGAATTAAGTCTCCATCATTTATAGTGTCAGAGGAGTTGCGAGCACAAGATTACATAGAGTTATATAGGTGAAAATGACCACACCCATTTTCTAAGACCCTGGGGTCAGGGGCTCAAACAAAATATCAGGTGCACAACAAGAGCACAGACACATCATATTGCAGAAAGAATTAAGTCTCCATCATTTATAGTGTCAGAGGAGTTCGAGCACAAGATTACATAGAGTTATATAGGTGAAAATGACAACACCTATTTTCTAAGACCCTGGGGGTCAGGGGCTCAAACAAAAATATCAAGTGCACAACTAGACCACAGACCCATCATATTGCAAAAAGAATTAAGTCTCCATCATTTATAGTGTCAGAGGAGTTGCGAGCACAAGATTACATAGAGTTATATAGGTGAAAATGACCACACCCATTTTCTAAGACCCTGGGGGTCAGGGGCTCAAACGAAATTTCAGGTGCACAACTAGACCACAACCCATCATATTGCAAAAAGATTTAAGTCTCCATCATTAATAGTGTCAGAGGAGTTGCGAGGACAATATTACATAGAGTTATATTGGTGAAAATGACCACACCCATTTTCTAAGACCCTGGGGGTCAGGGGCTCAAACAAAAATATCAGGTGCACAACAAGACCACAGACCCATCATATTGCAAAAAGAATTAAGTCTCCATCATTTATAGTGCCAGAGGAGTTCGAGCATAAGATTTCATAGAGTTATATAGGTGAAAATGACCACACCCATTTTCTAAGACCCTGGGGGTCAGGGGCTCAAACAAAATATCAGGTGCACAACTAGACCACAGACACATCATATTGCAGAAAGAATTTTAAAAGTCTCCATCATTTATAGTGTCAGAGGAGTTGCAAGCACAAGATTACATAGAGTTATATACATGAAAATGACCACACCTATTTTCTAAGACCCTGGGGGTCAGGGGCTCAAACAAAATATCAGGTGCACAACTAGACCACAGACACATCATATTGCAAAAAGAATTAAGTCTCCATCATTTATAGTGTCAGAGGAGTTGCGAGCACAAGATTACATAGAGTTATATAGGTGAAAATGACCACACCCATTTTCTAAGACCCTGGGGGTCAGGGGCTCAAACAAAATTTCAGGTGCACAACTAGACCACAGACCCATCATATTGCAAAAAGAATTAAGTCTCCATCATTAATAGTGTCAGAGGAGTTGCGAGCACAATATTACATAGAGTTATATAGGTGAAAATGACCACACCCATTTTCTAAGACCCTGGGGTTGGGGGGCTCAAACAAAATATCAGGTGCACAACTAGACCACAGACCCATCATATTGCAAAAAGAATTAAGTCTCCATCGTTTATAGTGTCAGAGGAGTTGCGAGCACAAGATTACATAGATTTCCATAACCACGCCCATTTCCTAAGACCCTGGGGGTCAGGGGCTGAAACATAATGTCAAGTGCACAACTAGATCACATACCAAGTAGAATGCAAAAAGAATTAACTTTTTATCTCCTATTGTTTCAGAGGACTTGCGAGCACAAGAATTGTTTACAGATGGATGGATGGACAAACGGACAGATGGACGGACGCCGGACAACGAGGTATCGCATAAGCTCGACTCGTCTAAGACCAGTAGAGATAAAAACGGCAATTATTTTGTTTGACAAAGACGGCGAGGTCAGGCAATGTATCGAATAATACAGATTTAGTGTTTGATATATCGTATTTCTATTTTTGATGTACCGTCACCCCGTGCCGGTCAACACAATCTTAAGCGTTTCCATGTTACGTTATAGATCGCTTGTCTTTTAAAACTACCACGCCCACAGATTAACGTGTGCAGTAGAAGCCATAAAACCATAAAATTTTCTCAGGTATAAACAAGCTACAAGACACTTGACACCTTAACCAGGTGTGCGGAAGTGTAATCAATAAATTAACGTAAAGTAAATACACGGAGCGTGATGCTTATCTCGATAGCGCCGTTATAAAATTATGAATCTAAATTGGGTACATGTAAAATCCGAGAAAAAAATAATTCTTTGAATAATCGCTAAAAAAATTATTTGAGTCGCGCGGAATTTTGCAAGTCGGTCGCGTTTGGGGAAATAATCTGAATTTCATTTTTGGCCCAGACAGACAGAGGGCCGGACATAGGGCGATCGCATAATCTCGACTGGTCTTTGACCAGTAGAGTTAACAATATGTCTCCTCCCCGTGGGGGGGGGGGGGGGGGGGGGGGGGCATAATAATCATTATATGACTGACCTTGTTTCTAAATTGAACATATTGAGGAAAAATGAGAACAGAATCTGGTATTCAGCTTCAAAAGGTAACTGTTCTTTTTTGTTCATCCGGCAAACCATTTTCTTCAATTTGCTTGTGAAGTCTTTTCCGCTGACAACAAATCTGTACAAATAATAAGGGATGAAGTCGCCATTAGTGTGTACATGAATAAGCAAAAAGCATGCATTTTCCTGTAAAAATAATAATAATAATAATAAATACTTTATTTTTAGAAGGTAACTCAATTAGTACAAAATATACAACTCTCCCTTGAGACCTTCTCATAAATAAAGCCTAAGCTCACGCAGCAAGATACGCCCTTTGGGATTTTTTTCACAACACCAAAATATATAAGTCCCATAACTCCATAAGGACAAATCGAAAGGCGGCTTCTAACCTATATTTTGCCCTTAGCTAACATGTATGTGCATATAACCCCCCTCCCCTCCCATTACAAATATCTCAGTTATGCGACCAAAATATTAAAATCAAATTCAAGGAATTGTGGTCCCCCGCTTTTGGGTGTTTGTCTTTAAAGAAATGCTTACAGACATTTCATATATTATCAACATTCTAAATATGAAAGATTAACTCCAAGAAAAGGTCAAAAGGAAAAAAAACTTTTGTTTTGTTTCCAAGGGACAGGGCTTATGAAAAGGTATGCACATGTGAAATATTTAAGACCTATGATTTAAATTACCATCAAAAACTAATGGTCGAGGTTGAAGTTTTTAAATGTGGGTCAACCTCCATGGACAAGGTCACAAGGTCAGAATTTTGTTACCAACAGAAAGGTCTCATCACAAGGAATACACATGAGAAATGTGAAAGCCCTATCATTTGCCATTAAAAAGTTCTGGACAAGGTTATAGTTTTTTTAAAAGTAGGTCGAACTCAAAGGTCAAGGTCACAAGGTCAAAAATTTTGGTATCCATGCAAAGGTCTTGTCACAAGGAATACACATGTGAAATATCAAAGCCCTATCACTTTCCATTCAAAAGTTATGGTCAAGGTTAAAGTTTCTAATAAGTAGGCCAAAGTCCAAGGTCAAGGTCACAAATTTTGGTATCCATGGAAAGGTCTTGTCACAAGGAATACACATGTGAAAAATCAAAGCCCTATCACTTTCTATTCAAAAGTAATGGTCGAGGTTAAAGTTTTTAATAAGTAGGTCAAAGTCCAAGGTCAAGGTCACAAGGTCAAAAATTTTGGTATCCATGGAAAGGTCTTGTCACAAGGAATACACATGTGAAATATCAAAGCCCTATCACTTTCCATTCAAAAGTTATGGTCAAGGTTAAAGTTTCTAATAAGTAGGTCAAAGTCCAAGGTCAAGGTCACAAGGTCAAAAATTTTGGTATCCATGGAAAGGTCTTGTCACAAGGAATACACATGTGAAATATCAAAGCCCTATCACTTTCCATTCAAAAGTTATGGTCAAGGTTTAAGTTTCTAATAAGTAGGTCAAAGTCCAAGGTCAAGGTCACAAGGTCAAAAATTTTGGTATCCATGGAAAGGTCTTGTCACAAGGAATACACATGTGAAAAATCAAAGCCCTATCACTTTCTATTCAAAAGTTATGGTCAAGGTTAAAGTTTTTAATAAGTAGGTCAAAGTCCAAGGTCAAGGTCACAAGGTCAAAAATTTGGTATCCATGGAAAGGTCTTGTCACAAGGAGTACACATGTGAAATATCAAAGCCCTATCACTTACCATTCAAAAGTTATGCACAAGGTTAAAGTTTTTGTGACTGACGGACGGATGAACCGGTTTTAATGTCCCCGCGCTTTCGCGAAAGCGGGGGACAAAAAACCCGTTACATATGTCAAAGAGCATCCTTTCTACCTTAAGTATACAAAATTTCAAAACATTTCGATCAGAAATAGATTATTAAATAATTTTTAACTATTTTAGTATATTTTCACTGTATCTTAAAATATCTAAAGTCCCGTAACTCTGTAACGACAAATCGAATGAACCTGAAAATTGAAAGGCGGCTTCCTCTCCACAGTCCAATCATAATGTATGAATATCATGAAAATCTGTTGACGCATATTCAAGTTATTGCGTTCCATGCACCTATATTTTGCCCTTAGCTTAACATGTATGTGCATATAACCCACCCACCCTTCCCATTACACACAATACTCGGTTATGTGATAAAAAAATTAACCAGAAGTCTCTGATGAGACTGAAGCTCTCCTAGTTGATTTGTACATATACACTCAAGAGAATGAATGCTCGGCTTCACCTCGCCTAATACCACTTTTTTCATCGACCCAATATATTTCTGTATCCCCCCTGAAAACACTGTATAACAAATTTATCCCGCTGAATCGCTTTTGGTTTGTGTATCTTACGTCAACATATTTTAAAGCATTTTGGTGACGTCAAAAGCATAAAGGGTCTTAGTAGAAGCAGGATATCAAAATAATATCCTGTTAGTAAAATAATACAACATAATATTTGGTTCTTCTCGACCAATCAGATTGCAAGAAATTTGCCAGAGGCGGGATAAATGTATATATCAAGTTTTTTTTTATGAGAACCAACAACCACATGCCAATGCATATCCATCAATTTCTAATTAATTTTTTTCATCAAAATTCAGAGCAAAAAATTTTTTTTTCCAAAAAAAAAACGGTGTCTTCCCCCCCCCCCCCCCCCCCCCCTAAGAATATCAAATGGACCATGCCTTAGATTTCTCTAGAATGTGAGAGAATTTCTAAAAATGTGTATATATAACATACCATATGTATCAAAACTAAAATCACAGATGTTTTTATTTTTCGAAAAATGTGGGTCAAAGGTCAGGGATGGGGTCAAAGGTTAAAAATTTGGCTCCAAAAGATGAGCATTCTCAAGATACATAGACATGCAATATATGACAGCTATATTATCTTTAATACCCTTTCATCAGAATTTAGTTGAATGGAATATATACTGACAGTCGGATGGATAGACAAACAGATGAACAGACAGACCTACCACTATATGCCCTTTGATAAAATTAAGACTAAAGGCATAAATAACCTCTCATTTGAGCTGAAATAGTATTGCATTGGATACTCTATAAAGATATTTCCTTCTTTCTTATACTGACCAGTGAAAATACTTAGATCAAGTAATCAGACAGTTTCAGATTGAAATTAAATATAATAGGACATGTGGCCTACCGAGTGAAAAAAGTATCGGCCATTTTGTTCTAAAACCTAAAAAGGTTTTAGGCTATTCTTTTAGTAAATGTAAAACAATGTAAATAGAATATTGAACGAAGAACATGAACTTTTAGGGTGAATGTGGTATTAATGTAGACAGAAGCTAATTATTAAAATATAATACAAACTATTATTACATACCGGTTGTAATGAAATATTTGATCCTCTATAGAAAACATTTTTACCATATATCCCAGTTCAGAATAAGGGTGTTCCATAAATATTTTAAAATCTGCACGAGGTTAAAATGATGTTTTTGATTGGTCAAATTGTAAAAGGACAAAATGACTCAAGGTCCAATTGACAAAAAGGCCTGAAACATTTGTTTATAACCAGTAATTTATGGCAGGAACAGGTATCGTACCCAGATAGCTCAGTTGGTAATAGTGTCTGCCAAGATAGCAGAAGGTCTCGGGTTCGATTCACGGTCCAGTCACATCTTTTCCTCTCCTGTTACAGAATTGGCGCGAAACTAAATGACTCAAGGTGAAGTGGAGTTTTGTGTGAGGTTTCCAGTGCATGGAAACCTGAAAAATTGGTTGAGAGGAGTGTGGCAGGAACCGGCATCGTGCCCAGATAGCTCAGTTGGTAAGAGCGTCTGCCCTGATAGCAGAAGATCTCGGGTTCGATTCCCGGTCCAGTCACATCTCTCCCTCTCCTGTTACAAATTTAACTTCTATAAATACTAAATTTGGAATTTTGTAAAATAAAACTTACACAAGCACCTTTCATTTGGCAAAGTGAAGGATGCATTATTACTATTTTATTTGATAAAATGATCAATCTTTGTGATTCTGGTGTTTCCATTTATCAGAAAGCACAGCTCAAGTCCGTGATCACTTAGGACATTCTACTCTTGCAACAAAAAGTCTCACTACTCTCTCCAAAAATCTTACACCTTAAACAATTAAAAAATAAGTAAGAAATACATGAATTTTGATTGTTTGTTATCTTTCTTGCACTGTATAAACATAATAGAAAAGATTTTCAAGTTGATTGATTGATCAGAGGAAATTCCGAAACTATCCCCTAGCGTTTCTATAGAATTGAAGATAAAATCCTGGGTCACATCCCAAATAAAATATGAGAATAACTAAATTTCAGAGTCATCTATGATAATATTGTAAAATGGCGATAAAGGAAGATTTTGGTTGAAGTTTTCCTAGGTTGAAATATTTTTGTACGAGTTGGCTTTTACAAATGAATTTTTTAGTTTTTTTTTTTTAGTTTTTTTTTTAATTTGATTAACACAGAGTAGATATGCCTATAAGGCATCTCTTGTTATATTTTCTACTATTAAAACATGTGTCACTTGCTTTAATGTAAACATTATGAAAATTTCATCAAACCACACAGTTTTACATCCCATTGGGGGTGGTACTCCAAGCAGTGGAGGAATTTATAAGAAGAAAGATGTAAGAGTTACCTCCCCCCTCTTCCCCCCCCCCCCCCCAAAAAAAAAACAAAAAAAAAAACTTACACAAGCATAATATTCCTTTCATTTGGCAATGTGAAGGATGCATTATTGCTATTTTATTTGATAAATTGATCAATCTTTGTGATTCTGGTGTTCCCATTTAACAGAAAGCAAAGCTCAAGTCTGTGATCACTTAGGAAATTCTACTCTAGCAACAAAAATTCTCACTACTCTCCCCAAAAATCTTACACCTTAAACATGTTAGAAAAATAAAAAATTAGTGAGAAATACATGCATTTTGATAATTTGATATCTTTCTTGCACTATATAAACACTATAGAAAAGATTTTCATGTTGATTGATTGATCAGAGGAAATTCCAAAACTATCCCCTAGCGTTTCTATAGAACTGAAGATAAAATCCTGGGTCAGGTCCCAAATAAAATATGAGAAAACTAAATTACAGACTCATCTATGATAATATTGTAAAATGGCAATATCTTTGTTTATTTATAGTTTCTGTCACTTATGTACTCTAAATGCATGTAGAAAGGGTAAGAGAAAATAGCCATATACCCATTTTCCATAATCCTAGGGAACAGGGACTCAAGTAAAATACTGTAATGACATCTAAACTGCAAACCGATAATATTTTGGAATAAATCAATTAATTATTATCCATAAATTCTGGGAAACTAGCTATCATGAGATCACATGTAGTTTGATAGAGAGAAAACAACCACACCCATTTTCTAAGACCCTTGGGGTCAGAGACTCAAACAAAATATCAGGTGAACAACGAGATTACAGACCCATCATATTGCATAAAGAATTTAGTCTCCATTATTTATAGTGTCAGCGCTGTAAGCATAAGATTACGGTATATGGAATAATATAAAAGAAAATGGCCACACCCTTTTCTAAGACCCTGAGGGTCATTGGCTCAAACAAAATATCAGGTGCACAACTAGACTACAGACCCATCATATTGCAAAAAGAATTATGTCTCTATCATTTATAGTGAAAGAAGAGCTGTCCGGACAAAAATACATAGAATTTAATGACCATGCCCATTTTCTAAGACCCTGGGGGTCAGGGACTGAATTCTAAATGTCAGGTGCACAACTAGACCATGGACCAAGTAAAATACAAAACGAATTAAGTTTCTATCTCTAACAGTTTCAGAGGAGTTGTCCGGACAAGAATTGTTTACGGACAGACGGACAGACAGACAGACAGACGAACAGACGGACAGACGGACGGACGCCGGACGAAGGGTGATCGCATAAGCTCGACTGGTCTGAGACCAGTAGAGCTAAAAACCAGTCACATATGTCAAAGAACATCCTTTCTACTTGAAGTATACAAAATTTCAAAACATTTTGACCAGAAATAGATTTTTAAATAATTTTTAACTATTTTAGTATATTTTCATTGTATTTTAAAAATCTAAGTCCCATAACTCTGTAACAACAAATCAGATGAACCTGAAAATCAAAAGGCGGCTTCCTCTCCACAGTCCAATCATAATGTATGAATTTCGTAAAAATCCGTTGATGCATATTCAAGTTATTGCGTTCCAAAGACAGACGGACGGACGGACAGACGAACGGACTTCGCCATACCATAATACGACCCGTCAAATGACGGGCGTATAATAAAAACCATACATAGCAATACAAAATGATAAATTATATATATGCATACATACAACATACAAATCTTAAGCACTGAACATGAAAGAGAAACATTTTTCTTTAAAAGTTTTAACAGATTCAGATTTTTTGACATTGTTGGGAATTTCATTCAAAATAAGACTTCCAGAATACTGCAAAGACTTTTTGAAAATTTTTAAGTTTGGCTTTTGAGGTTTTAAATTTTTGTCAGCCACTGGCCTAAGATTGTAATCCGATAATGGTGCCTGAAAAAGATCCTGAAGATAAGAGGGGGCTAATTGATTCATACATATGTATACAAAAACACTTTTTGAAAATTTCACTCTTGCTTTGAAATTAAGCATATTTAATTCTCTTAAGATGGGTTCACTTGGTGAATCGAAAGGTTTGTCCAAAATTATTCTTGCGGCTTTCTTTTGTAATTTTAGCATACGATAGGTATTTTGTTCTGAGAAATTTCACCACAATGTCAAGCAATAATCAAACAATGGTAATATATAAGTATTGTAATAATAAAGTATTCAAGATTCTTTTGGAAGATATTTCTTTATTTTAGATAAGAGAGTCAGTTTTACATTAACACTTTGAACTACATGATTAATTTGTTCCTCCCACTGTAAGGACGAATCTTAGTATCCTATGTTCTTTTACATTTTCAATATGAACCCCATTCAAGATTAATTCCAATGATCTGTTAGACAGTCGAGATAATTTTCGTGATGTAACTAGAAGTAAAACTGTTTTATTGACATTTAAGTTCATTTCATTTGTTTCACACCATTTTTGAATTTGATTTAAATCACTTTGTAACTTATCCTCTATTGAATCAATGGTTGATGCTGATGCAGGAAGAGTTATATCATCTGCAAACTAATTCACTCACAAATGGAAGGTAATTTATAAATAAAGCATCCACATGTTCAATGAACGCAGAACTGAACAAATCCCCTAGTTCTTTGAACAACTCTAACGTTCAATTTATTGACAATTTGCATTTTGCTTCACTAAATGTTTGTGATTTAGATACAAGTTTGCAATATCTTTTGTAAATAGCTATGATTTTTTTGTGTTTTGTTTGAACGAAAACAGACAATCTCAATACACTGAATTTACCAGGGTATGTTTTCAAGATGAAAAATAGGAAGTTAAATCAGGAGGCATTGTATTAGCATTTAGGGAAGAGTTTTCAGAGTATGTAAAAATCATTGAATCGGAGAGTAAATATGTTTTGTGTTTCAAAACTGATGAAACACTGATTAATCGTAATTCTGATTTACTTTGTGGTTTAGTATATATGTATATAAGGGAATTATCTTATTATATGTAATGGCAGATTTGACAAATCTGATTTTTTTACATGAAGACAAAGCAGTGTTGTTGATTATTTCATTATATCGATTGAGATTGTTAATTTCATCAAGGAAGTTCATGTAGAATACTTCTGTAATTTATTTTCTGATGTTCCCTGTGCTTTATCTGTTATGCTACTATTACAAAAAGGTGTAAATGAAATATATTCATTAGATGATGAAGTTCAATCAAACAATGACATCATAGAGAAGATAGGTCAATGGGATAAAGAAAAATGTCAAATGTTTAAGAAAAATATTGATTTCGAAAAGGTAGAGGAAGTTTTGGTAAATATTGAAAATGCTCAATCAACAACAAACAAATTTATAAACAAAATAGTGTCTGATACAGGTAAAATCTTAACAACTGCAGCATTAAAACCTTTGGAACAAATAGATTCAATAAAAAGGTTAAAAATAAAAACTCAAATAAGAAAGAAAATTTAAAAAATTGTTTTTCAGAAAAAACAGATGTCTCCCCCTCCCTCTAAGTTACTTTGACCTTAGGCCAATATGATGTGAAACCTTTGAGTCATGGGCAACATCATACTAAAACATGAAAGTGATTCATTATATTCAGTGCACCAAGTAGCAATCAAGATTTGTTATTATATGTAATGGCAGATTTGACAAATCTGAATTTTTTACATGAAGATTGGTTACCAAAATGCGACTTTGCTTAGATCCAAAATCTAAAATCATATCATATTTCATAATTCTGAATTCCAAATACATTTTTGTAATATCTTTGGACAATTACATATACATGAACCACATATGATTTCTTCTTCAATAGAAATTGAGTTCTTACCTCAAGATGTAACTAAAGTTGCTGTTAACAACATTTCAAACAAGCAGCAATAGGTCTAAAGTTATGCAGATGTGAACTTAAAATTGAAGAGTATGACTTTAGACAACATTTTGTCAACTCAGGATGTGTCATATGGTTTCATAGCCTTTAGTTTACATGTAAATCTGATTTTTAAAGAAAATTGATGAAGATTTCTCTTTCCTATTTCATGATATTATAGACAGTATTAATCCTACTTATAATATGTGTAGAGCTGTTTGTAAAGCTGTTATGTTGGACAACCTAGGACTACTTTATACAAAATAATATGAAGATAGGAGTCTAAATTCTGACCATAACAACAATAACAAAGGAATTGTAGCCCATCAATGATAAGAGATCAAAGGATACAAATATTCATGTGTCATCTTAATTGCACTGTTTTATAATCAACAATGGCAAAAGATATTTAATTTGCAGTTATTGAAATGTATTATAAAACAATGCAAATTTCAAATTTTCAAACAATGCCCCCCTTTTTTACCAAATTTTTCTCTATCCTACACATTGATTATGACATTTTGCCTTCCTTTTCCTTGAATTGAATCAATGAACGAGGAGGGGGGGAGGTTAAATAGGTGACTGTCAAACAGTGTATTTGTATAGGGTATAGGGAAATGATTGAACTACATCCCCAAAATCTGCCACTGTCAAATTGTGTATTTGTAATTTTTGCCATTATTGCACCTTTTCCATTTGAAATTGACACTCGAATATTTTTCATTTTCCTTCACTTCTCCTTGACAGTTGCATACATCATTTAATGTCTTTAAAGAAGAAACCATAGATATAGATAGTTATGTACCCCAAGAAGTTTGTGAAAAGATTTAATTCTTTCAATACCAAAATTCCTAAAAACTATCTCTCTGATCATACTGGAAACAAATTACAATATTGAATATTCCAAATCTCCCCCCCCCCCCTTTTCCCGACAATCCCAATACTTTGAAAAATATTTTTCATTAATTAGATTTCTGACATTATATGAAAAAAGATATCAAATTAATTTATGATGACAGAATTATTCCATAATGCTCGACCTTATTCAAATGAAAACTGCCACGTGTCGTGTATCACAAAATAGTATAAGTTTCAAAGTCGTGTTAGGCTGGTATTTTCAGTTTTTCTTTAAAGAAATTCACAGAAAACAGACATTTCTTATGCGGAGGCATTGTGTTTATTTCTATAAACAAACATGCTACGACTCGAAAGTACGCGAACGCGATGGAACGTTGTATTTCCCTCTGTTTACATAGTTGCTATGAAAAAACGGAAGTAGGCTTGGATGACATTTCTGCAAAGTCACGTGATAGGCAGTGCGTTATTTCAAAACGATAACGGTCAATCCATGTAACTCGAAAATTGTCTATTGGGGTTATAATTTAATTCTAATACACCAGTATAGTCTTTCTTTAACTCGAAGCCCAATTTTTTTCAGGTCAAAATTTTGCGGGTTCATTTAAATTATGGCCAAAAAACCAAATTTTCAGTCGCAAAAGTGACCAATTTAGTCGCAACTTAGAGCACTGATATTGTTTAAGGTAAAGCCCAAACATGATTAGCCTAAACAATTTCATTATAAGCATATTTAGTGAAATTGGCTTTGGTAACATGACCTTGGATCCTACATTGTATGGATCGTGAGCAACAAAAAACTGAATTACTGATTGGATACACGGTTCAAAATATAAAGCCTTAACATGATAAGCATAGACAATTTCAGCCTGGACATGATTAGCATATACAATTTCATTACCAAAGTAAAAAGTGACCTTAATCATGTGACCTTGGGACAAATGGCTTATACCAACCAAACTTGCATGGATGGTGCATCTGAGGATGCTTACAACAATGCATGGTACAGAGGCTGCATCTGACCTACATTTCATGCTTGAGTGAGCAGGTTAGGTAAAATGGAACAGGTCCATTCCTATGGACAATAGGCCAGAAATGGACCTGTCAAATTTTACTTAACCTGATTGCTCAAGCATGGAATGTTGGTCAGATGCAGCATCTTCACCATACATTGCATTAAGCATCCTTAGATGCATCAGCCACTGAATTTTGGTTGATGTAGGACTTATAGTAAGGCAGGAATGGACCTGTCCCATTTTACTAAACCTGGTCAATCAAGCATGAAAATTGAAATGTAGGTCAGATGCAGCCTCCGTACCATGCATTGTTGTAAGCATCATTAGATGCATCAACCACACAACTTTGGATGACCTAGGACTTATAGTAAGGCGGGAAGCGACCTGTCCCATTTTACCTAACCTGTTCACTCAAGCACGAAATGTAGGTCAGATACAGCCTCCGTACTATTCATTGTTGTAAGCATCCTCAGATGCATCACTTATAGTAAGGCGGGAATGGACCTGTCCCATTTTACCTAACCTGCCCACTCAAGCACGAAATGTAGGTCAGATGCAGCCTCTGTACCATGCATTATTGTAAGCATCCTCAGATGCATCATCCATGTAAGTTTGGTTGGTGTATGACTTATAGTAAGGCTGGAATGGACCTGTCCTATTTTACCTAACCTGCTCACTCAAGCATAAAATGTAGTTCAGATGCCGCCTCTGTACCATGCATTATTGTAAGCATCCTCAGATGCATCATCCATGCAAGTTTGGTTGATGAGGGACTTATAGTTTGGAAGGAATGGACCTGTCCCAAATTGCTTAACCTATAGTGCGGACACCGACGACGACGGGGCGATAGCATAAGCCCCCCTCTACTTCGTTGAGGTAAGCTAAAAGCATTGCAATATCCTAGGGCTGAGCAGTTTTATCATGGTACCGATATATTGCGGTACGAGGCTTCGCAATACGTACCACAATATTTGTTTTCAAAAACCGTAACAAATTTTTGGGTTACCCCCCAAATAGCCATTTGGCAACTAGACTATACGGATTGCCAAGGATAGCTATGACTTGTCACGACTAGTGCTGGATTGAGCTACGGATTGCTATGGATAGCTACGGATGTAAAATTTTTCTCGATTCATAGCTATCCGTGGCCCGATCCGTGAAAGTATGAAGGGGACTTTACGTTCAAGAAGTGACACAACCCATTTCATTTCGTGAAATACGTTAAAGTACCAAATCACAGTCTGTGTATCATACAAAATTGATGAACTACTAATTACCAGATATAACCAAAAAAAAAAAAAAAAATTGAACCGTGCTCCAAGTAGCATTCAAGATTTGGTTGCCAAAAAGCAACCTTGCTTAAATTTTGGTCGCCATTTCCAAAAGTTGGTCACAATAAGCAAATTTTTGGTCGCTATTTGTGTATGTAAACTATGTTTGACTTTCCAGAATCGAAAATCTGTATTTTCTCATAAATAACAAACTTTTTTTAAAAAGTCTATACAGGAAAAGTCTTGCTAAAAAACACTTCGACATAATCAGTTTTATCCCTACATCGGCAGGACTCGCGCAAGCTATCATTCATCAGTAGCAAAAGAAGTTTTAAAACAAAGAAAGAAAATTGCACTAAACGAAAGTCTTACATGCACTTTCAAATCACAGACATTCTAAAGGGTATACGTGTATGAAGCAGGCTTTCTACTCTACCTTGATGAAAAAGTAGGAAAAAAGTAGGAGTAGTCAATGAAAACCAGAAGTCTCTGACGAGACTGTAGCTCTCCTGGTTGTTTTGTTTTATTCATTCATTGACAAGTGAATACGAAACATATACATAAATAACAATTTCCATTTTAAACCAAAGACCATTATATATAGCGAGCAGGTGCTCTAACAAGTTATATAAGTAGCACAACAAAATAACAAATCTGTTAGACTGCAACTAGAATATCACTCATATAATTTTTAATATCAGAGATAAAGGATTTCAAAAAATAATGCCATACCCATTTTCCAAGGTACTAGGGGTCAGGGACTGCTAGCTCAAATGAACTATCAATGACACAATAAGACTGCAGATCCATTATATTGTATAAACAACTAAGTTTCTATCATGTATAGCTTTAGAAGAGTTGACAGCACAACTATATAGGAGAAAATTACCACACCCTTTTTCTAAGACCCTTGGGGTCAGGGGCTCAAACAAAATATAGACCACACACCCATCCAATTGTAATAAAACACTGTAAAGACGGTATGGCCGGATTGCAAAGTAAGTTTTTGTCACTAACTGGGTCAAGGTCAATAGGTCAAATAATACAGCATAAATTGAAAGGTCTCATCATGGGCAACCTATATGTATAATATAAGGTTTCTACTGCATACAGTTCCATAGATTTTGCTTAAACCAGAAACTTTAACCAAAATCCTTAACTAGTTCAAAGTCCAAGGTCAAGGTCACTAGGTCAAATGTTACGGCATAAATTGAAAAGTCTTGTCATGGGCAAGCTTCATGTATAATATAAAGTTTCTACTGCATATAGTTACTTAGATTTTGCCTCAACCAGAAACTTTAACCAAAATCTTTAACTAGGTCAAAGTCCAAGGTCAAGGTCACTAGGTCAAATGTTACGGCATAAATTGAAAGGTTTTGTCATGGGCAAGCTTCATGTATAATTTAAAGTTTCTACTGCATATAGTTACTTAGATTTTGCCTCAACCAGAAACTTTAACCAAAATCTTTAACTAGGTCAAGGTCACTAGGTCAAATGTTACGGCATAAATTGAAAGGTCTTGTCATGGGCAAGCTTCATGTATAATATAAAGTTTCTACTGCATATAGTTCCTTAGATTTGCCTCAACCAGAAACTTTAACCAAAATGTTGACGGCAGGCTTTGCAATCCGGCCAAAAAGAATTAAGTCTCCATCATTTATAGTGTCAGAGGAGTTGCGAGCATTACAGAGAATTATAAAGATAAAGCCTACGCTCACGCAGCAAGATACGCCGGTTGGGATTTTTTTCACAACACCAAAATATCCAAGTCCCATAACTCCATAAGGACAAATCGGATGAACCTGAAAATCGAAAGGCGGCTTCCTCTTCAAAGTCTGATCACAATGATCAAATATCATGAAAATCTGTTGACGCATATTCAAGTTATTGCGTTCCATGCACCTATATTTTGCCCTAAGCTTAACATGTATGTGCATATAACCCCCCCCCCCCCATTACACATAATTTCTGGATTATGTGACAAAAAATTCAAGTACCCGTTAAATATGTGAAAGAACATCCTTTCTACTTGAAGTATACAAAATTTCAAAACATTTTGACCAGAAATAGATTTTTAAAGAATTTTTAACTATTTTAGTATATTTTCATTGTATTTAAAATATCTAAGTCCCATAACTCCGTAACGACAAATCGGATGAACCTGAAAATCGAAAGGCGGCTTCTTCTTCAAAGTCTGATCACAATGTAGAAATATCATGTAAATCCATTGACGCATATGCAAGTTATTGCGTTCCATGCGCCTTTATTTTGCCCTTAGCTTAACATGTATGTGCATATACCCCCCCCCCCCCCCCTTTACACATAATATCTCAGTTATGCGACCAAAAAATTAAAAACCCGTTACATATGTCAAAGAGCATCCTTTCTACCTTCAGTATACAAAATTTCAAAACATTTCAAGCAGAAATAGCTTTTTAAATAATTTTTAACTATTTTAGTATATTTTCACTGTATTTTAAAATATCTAAGTCCCATAACTCTGTAACGACAAATCAAATGAACCTGAAAATCGAAAGGTGGCTTCCTCTCCACAGTCCAATCAAAATGTATGAATTTCATGAAAATCCGTCAACGCATATTCAAGTTATTGCGTTCCATGCGCCTATATTTTGTCCTTAGCTTAACATGTATGTGCATATAACCCCCCCCCCTTCCTATTACGCACAATATCTCGTTTATGCGACAAAAAAATTAAAAACCCGTTACATATGTCAAAGAACATCCTTCGTACTTGAAGCATACAAAATTTCAAAACATTTCGACCAGAAATAGATTTTTAAATAATTTTTAAATATTTTAGTATATTTTCACTGTATTTTAAAAATCTACGTCCCATAACTCTGTAACGACAAATTGGATGAACCTGAAAATCGAAAGGCGGCTTCCTCTCCACGGTCCAATCATAATGTATGAATATAATGAAAATCCGTTGACGCATATTCAAGTTATTGCGTTCCATGCGCCTATATTTTGCCCTTAGCTTAACATGTATGTGCATCTAACCCACCCCCCCTTCCTATTACACAAAACATCTCGGTTATGCGACCAAAAAATTAAAAACCCGTTACATATGTCAAAGAACATCCTTTCTGCTTGAAGTATACAAAATTTCAAAACATTTCAACCAGAAATAGATTTTTAAATAATCTTTAAATATTTTAGTATATTTTCACTGTATTTTAAAAATCTAAGTCCCATAACTCTGTAACGACAAATCGGATGAACCTGAAAATCGAAAGGCGGCTTCCTCTCCACAGTCCAATCAATATGTATGAATTTCATAATAATCCGTTGACGGATATTCAAGTTATTGCGTTCCATAGGCTGACGGACAGACGGACGGACTTCGCCATACCATAATACGACCCGTCAAATGACGGGCGTATAAAAATGACCACACCCTTTTTCTAAGACCCTGGGGGTCAGGGGCTCAAAAAAAAGGAGCAAAACTAGACAACACATCCATCATATTGCAAAAAGAATTAAGTCTCCATCATTTAAAGTGACATAGGAGTTGCGAGCACAAGATTACATTATGTAGGAGAAAATGACCACACCCTTTTTCTAAGACCCTGGGGGTCAGGGCTCAAAAAAAAGGAGCAAAACTAGACAACACATCCATCATATTGCAAAAAGAATTAAGTCTCCATCATTTAAAGTGACATAGGAGTTGCGAGCACAAGATTACATTATGTAGGAGAAAATGACCACACCCTTTTTCTAAGACCCTGGGGGTCAGGGCTCAAAAAAAAAGGAGCAAAACTAGACAACACATCCATCATATTGCAAAAAGAATTAAGTCTCCATCATTTAAAGTGACATAGGAGTTGCGAGCACAAGATTACATTATGTAGGAGAAAATGACCACACCCTTTTTCTAAGACCCTGGGGGTCAGGGGCTCAAACAAAATATCAGGTGCACAACTAGACCACAGACCCATCATATTGTATAAGAATTAAGTCTCCATCATTCATAGTGTCAGAGGAGTTGCGAGAATTAGATTACATAGAGTTATATAGGAGAAAATGACCACACCCTTTTTCTTAAGAGCCTTGGGGTCAGGGGCTCAAACAAAATATCAGGTGCACAACTAGACCACAGACTCATCATACTGCAAAAAGAATTAAGTCTCCATCATTTATAGTGTCAGAGGAGTTGCAAGCACAAGATTACTTAGAGTTATATAGGAGAAAATGACCACACCCTTTTTCTAAGACCCTGGGGGTCAGGGGCTCAAACAAAATATCAGGTGCACAACTAGACCACAGACCCATCATATTGCAAAAAGAATTAAGTCTCCATCATTCATAGTGTCAGAGGAGTTGCAAGCACAAGATTACTTAGAGTTATATAGGAGAAAATGACCACACCCTTTTTCTAAGACCCTGGGGGTCAGGGGCTTAAACAAAATATCAGGTGCACAACTAGACCACAAACCCATCATATTGCAAAAAGAAATAAGTCTCCATCATTCATAGTGTCAGAGGAGTTGTGAGGAGAAAATGACCATGCCCATTTTCTAGGACCCTGAGGTCAGGGGCTCAAACAAAATGTCAGGTGCACAACTACACCACAGACCAAGTGTAATGCAAAAAGAGTTACATTTCTATCTCTTATAGTTTCAGAGGAGTTGCGAGCACAAGAATTGTTTACGGACGGATGGACGGACGGATGGACGGACGGACAGACAAACAGACTTCGGATGATGGGGAATCGCATAAACTCGACTGGTCTATGACCAGTAGAGCTAAAAACTAGGAGAAAAATAGGAAAAAGTAGAAATTAATAGGGGAAAAGTAAGAAATTTTCCATCACTTTTAGCAACAATTTTTAGTAAGTACGACACACAAATCACTGTAAGCAAGATTGTAGACTAATAATGTTCATCTTTGAGGAAATCACAGAGAGAAATAAGGACAGATTGATTTTTCATGTAAAATATATAAAATAGGCGAGCGAAGCGAGCCATTAATTTTAAAAAACTTTGAATCAGATGTCGATGACAAGTGAAGCAAGTAATTTTTTACTTTTGAGATGAAAAAGTAGGAATAGTAGGAGGTTTTGATGAAAAAGTAGGAAAAAATAGGATCCAAATAAAAAAGTAGGAAAAAATAGGATCCAAATAAAAAAGTAGGAAAAGTAGGAAAATGTAGGAAATAGTAGGAACAGTACATGTAGAAAGCCTGATGAAGCCATTCATTGTACGTTGAAAATAATTGCATTCATTGCTATTAAATAAAATATATAACTGGATCGCGCAAGGGTAGACGTTGCCAGGGTAGACCTTGTTTATTAGTGTATGTACATGTGTCAGTAGTCTGTCTCCGTTAGCTATACTTTATCGATTTTATAAAGGTACTTTAAATTTTACTTCACCGAAGCAAATCTGTAATTCATGTGCATCTGAAAGATTTTTTTTATTATTGTAAATTGTAATCCAAGAACGGTCGAAAAGAATGAACGTGCATTTCTGAGAAAAAAGTTTCTTATCTAAAACTGACAAACACCCCTATTCCAACATTATGAAAATAATGTCCACGTAGTTTACGCCTATAGAATAAGACAGTCCTTTAGAAGATGAAAGAACAGCAGGCAATTGCATATGACTGAGTACTTTTTACCGACCAAATACCGGTTTTAACATCTTTTAAAAGGTACCATGTTCATGCTTGTAGTCTCATCTATTTTCATTTATTTACTATGTATTATTTTTATTTTGCATAATATACGTATTGTTACACGCCTTAAGCGTGATTCCACACAGTGTATTGGGGTTAAATTTTAATTCTTATACATAAGTACAAAATTTGTTTAACTTGGCACCCAATTTTTTTTATGGTCGCTATTTTGCGAGTTCATTTAAATTAAGGTCGCAAAACCAAATTTTCAGTCGCAAATGCGACCAATTTAGTCAAAACTTGGAGCACTGCCGAACCAAAATCTTTAAAGCAAAATCCAACTGACCAAGCTTGAACAGAGTTTTCGGTTAACCGTGACAGCCATACAATGTATTGGAATACCAATTTTCCGTTCAAATATTCGCTAAAAATTATGCATTCGCAATTCTCGCACATTCATTTTAGCTCTGAGCCTTTGCACACATTTTTTCCCCCATTTAACCAGAGATTAATCTACAATGAATCCCCAGCCAAAACAATGGGTCCCAGCAGAAATTAATGCGTCCCAATTTCTACAAACCTTCTTAAGTTCTCGAATACAAGTGAGCTGACCTGTTTGCGGCGTTTTATGTGCTTGAAATCGTTATGTGTTCCACAAAAAAGTCTAACTCTTAAACTTCAATCTAATTTTGTCGACATAAGTATATTGATTTTTATTTAGTTAGCAATACTTTGTACATGTGTATAGTAATTTAAAAACGTTTTCCAAACAAACAAATTCAATACGGTTTACTTGTCATCATTGACATTACAAAGACAGTACGCTGATGGTGTTAAACAATTTCATTAGATTGATTCATAATATCATGTGGAGGAATTTTTCATAAATATATATATCTATCTGTATCCGAATGATATTTATATAAATAAGTTAGACTTGCGTCAGACAGCATATTACTTTCAATCTAAAAATAACAAAAATGTTGCTCCGCAGTGATTTCTCATACGATACCAGTATCATACCAAAGATCTGTCATACATGCAAGATGTCCCGGCGGGACAGAAATGTCCCGGAAAAAGACACCTAAAAATCTGTCCCGCCGGGACACAAAAATTCCCGTAAAATTAAAATTTGTCCCGAAATGTCCCGTATCTTGTTTTGATAGTTATTAGTGTTAGCTTACACGTTTTCATTTCAGCCGATTGGAAATGTTTCTCAGACACCGCACCCGCTATCATTTTACACCAACGAGACTTTTTTTCAGATAATATATCCCTCCCGCCTCATCGCTGGTTTACTGAAAATAAGTATGAATTTATTTAAAGGAAATTACGTTATCCTATTTAATACTGTAGATATTTCAGTTATCACAGGGCCTTCAGTATCTAAAAAAAACCCCAAAAATATGTGACGTTACAAGTAATTTTACGATAGGCATGCGATAGAATATGCTTACGTCCAGACTACATTCATGCATTTTACCCTTCGATTCCAGGGGCCTGACCCTTCAAGATTGGGGAAATTAGCGACATTTGGTTGAAATTGGGAAAAAAATTATACAAATAAATTGAGAAAACAAGGAAAAAGTATTATCAATATTGCTACAAAGGTAGCCTATAGGTATAAAAATTTAATTTGAATAATTGTCTAAGTGTTTATTTTTTAAAGATTCTTGATGAAATTATTTTACTTTGTTTATTGGAATTTTATTTTATTCTAAGCTCAGAATTGGGAAAAATGCCTGTTTTTCAGCATTGGGAATGGGGCCGAATTTCGGCCCTGGAGAACCCCTAAAAAAATTTCTGAATAATTAAAAGACCGATCTCCACCAACAAACATTTAAAAGGTTTAAACGTACGGATCGTACACACGCATAATCTAACTTGAATAACCGCGAGTATATTAGAGCTTTAAATTCAATTAATGCTAACCTAAATCTTTCGATTTAATGCTGTAAAATATCGATTCCACTCCTCAGGAGACAAACGTTAATTATGTGTAATTTTGTTTTTGTTTTTTCTCACGACTGTCTCCAATTTATAGATAAAGCCGGTCATAGTAATAACAATGAAAACACGCACAAATTCTCTTTTTCTCTTTTATTATTCGGTCAGTAATTTTCTTACTTTGGATATGGAATTTTTTTAATCTAAATTGACATGCCTTATCTAACTTTTTGCTTGCTAGAGAAGGGGGAGGGGGGGGCTCAATATTAGAATTTTAGAATGCCTAAAGAAGCATTTATTTCTCAACTTCCATGTAAGTTATGGCAGCCGCACCCCTTAAGATAGAAAATCGTTGGGATAAAAAGAGACATTCATGAATTTAAAATGAAAGATAAGATTAAAATACTTAATAAAAATAAATGATAAATGTTAATATGAAGTAAAGAGAGAGAACTCAAACCATATAAAATCCTAGCATTCTATTTCCATCTTTTGCACCTCGACTGTTAAAACGTCCAATATTTGAAAAGAATTTCAAGAATATAGATTTTCGGACTTCCATCTATCTAATTTTCGGAATTATTTAAACAATTATATCCCGTTGAAATAAATAAATAAATAAATAAATAAATAAATAAATAAATAAATAAATAAATCTTGAGATATGAGAAATATTGAATAATGATCCACTGTTCCAACTTATATGATTATGATCGATATATAAATGGGGTGTATTTCCTTTTTGCTTCTTTCAGCTAAAAGACATATGTAATGTAAGTATTTACCAAAAAAAAAAAAAAATGTTTCATCCGTGTCAAAATATCAAAAACTGAAATATGAAATGGGTAGATCACATGCAGTGGCTTTCTCTCCTTTGCGGATCATTGGTTCTGCCGCGGAGCCTGGGTGAAAAATCTACCTGGACAGCCGACAAAAATCAAGGTAAATGGCAGGTGTCAGATCATTGTCTTGTATATACGAGATACACTGTATCGGTAGGACTTGCTTAATTGATGAATGATATAAGATGTTCACATTCACGACTTTTAAAATTAAATCAACCCACAGAGAGACTAAGTGCTATTTATACATGTTATACATACCGGTGATTAACAGAGAAAAATTAAATTAAAAAAATATCACAAGCAATTAAAACGATCGATTTATCATGTTTATATTGTAAAAACTTTGAAGTATTATAAATCTTAACTTAATTATATCTGTCGATAAACTGTACCGATAAAGATTATTAACGTGAATAGCAGTGGACATTGCTATATATATATATATAAGAGAACCACTTTTTGCCAACCAATTTTCATGCGCATGCGCAGTGTGACGTCACTTTTTCGTCACTCGAACATCCCTATAGACAATTTTCACATTACTGCAGTAACAGCTTGACAATATTTGACGTAACTTTTAACTGTACAGATTTATCATGACGTCATCATAATGAAAAATTAATGTCAAAAGTTGTGATGTTGGAGTGTCTAAGATGCAGTAATAATGAAAATGGCCTATTTCCTTACTTCCTGAAAAAGACACTTGTCTCCTCGCTGATCTTGCTTGCCTCACCACCAACATCGACATTACAGAAGCATTGTTTGTACCAATTTAGAATAGACTCCTCCATCCTCTCAATTTGTTTGAAAACTCTTTTGAAAACATTTGTGTCTGTTGCACATTTCTGCAGGTCTGTTATGTTTAAATTGATGACATCAAATGCTGCTCTTAATTTTTCTTCTATTTCTCTACCAGTCGAGGAAGTCTGGATTGTGAAAAAATTATCTGCATGAGGGTTTTCAGTAGGATGAAGCTTTCCAATAGCTTCGTAGACATGTCGACGAACAAAGTAATCGGGGTCATCTTCATTCTCCCATACGATTCGCAATCCTATCGCATCGAAATAATCAGCCGCACTGTCCCAATCAGATGTACGTCGTGGAGGAAGGTCACTGGAACTTAATTCCGTTTCTGGACTTGTAGAAGATTCTGACGAAACAAATTCTTGTGAACTTGGTTCTTCACTACTACATTCTTGGCCAGAGAGCATCTGTTGCTTTGATTCTACCTCAGATTCCTCTTGCACCGCCTTTCGTTTTGTCAACTTCACGCTACTCTCGGAGGGCGACGCCATAATAGTCAGGAATCTGGAACGTTTCGCCTCGAAAGATCTTTCGTCCCGAGACGTTTCTTCCCAAGACGTTTCGCTCCATTTTCATTTATTGAGCATAACTGTTATAGTGGAGAGAGGCATTAGATTAGTTTTACTGTTTGTACATATATCTTATTGATGGAATTACCGAAATAAATAAATAAAATGAATTATGACAAAAAGAAAGAACGCAGAAACATTGCTCATTGCCACAGACTTCACAAAAATCAAGGTGTAAATTTGTTTTTGTTTTCATCTCACTTGATCCATTCTTATGATGTCCATCAATAAATAATCGTCTTCTGATCCATCTCTTCACCTCTCATACTTATCAACGTCTTATAATTACAAAAATGCTAAAGAAGTTGAGAGAAAAGTGAATTGCTATCTGGTCAATATCTGAACAATTTAAAAAGATGATGCAATTCAGACCTTATCTATTTAGACCTAAAACTAAATTCCGTTATGACTAAGGTCAACACATGTTTAATATACTCATAACGTAAATATTATTCACCATGCTTATTGAATAAATCACTATGATTGCACTTTAGCACTTTTTGTCTATGTTCGGTGTCCAAACAAACTCAGGCATAGAACCAGGCAAGGGTTTTGTAATGTAATGGGTTTTCTGTTTATTCTATTCCCGAAAATTAACATTAACAAATACTATAATATGAACATGTTCAAATAATTTGCAAAACATGTACGCGTGTCAAACAATCAATGTAAATGGTACGGGGATCGAAACCTACACGTTTCTGTCCTCAAATACCCGGTTTGAGTATTTCTGTCATCTACAAATTTTGTTCAAGTTCAAGTTCAAGTTTTTTATTTACCGTAAGCCACACAGCTCATAGGTTACACAATATATACAATATATATACAATAAATGAACACAGGATAATAAAGTGAGTGTGTTCGTCTAAACAATATGATGTACTAGTATGAAACAGTGTGTAATATATGAAATGTATGATAAAATAGTATAATATATGACATGGGACGTGAAAGTAGACATAAGACATGGGTAACATATTTCCATACTGTCCCCACTTGACCCTTCGGGCCTCGCAAGTTCCCCCAAAAAGTGTCTGTGCCCCCGGACAGCTGTTCAAAGTCCTTGGTCCAACCCTTCTTTATAGACGTCCACATCGAAAACACCCTGGCTACTCCCCTGCCAACAGTAAAGGAGAAATTATTTTATTTAGAAATCTTTATTAACCACATAAATTGACTGGAAAAAATGGTCTGAATATTCGAGAAGGTAAGGAGAAAATGTGCTCCAGAATGCACCATTTTTTCAAAAATTTCCCGGGGGAGGACCCCCGGACCCCCACCTACAGGAGGGGGCAACCCCCTCCCGTACCCTCCCCCGCTCGGCACTTCGTGCCTCGGGTCGATACAAAACCTCCCCGCTTGCCACTCTGGATCCGCCACTGACAGGGATTATAATGTGATCAGCTTGTTTGTCCTTACTTGAACAGAAAATTAGTTTCATATATAGAGTACCGAGAAACGGTACATTTGAGGTCAAAGGGGATTCAGGCCTCTTACAAAAGTGGTGCCGTGAAACGAGTGCTTGAGATTTATTGTTTGGACATCAAACATGGCGAGCGGTTACGCTCCTTCTTCATGCACAAATATATGCACTAACACTAGTGACCACACTTTCCTTATTCCTAATACATGCACTATGAATACGGGAATAAATGAACTTGACTTACCTTTATGGCAACCCGCATGGCGAGAAAGTAATCCCAGTCTTACATGTACAAAACAATTCAGTAATGTACGGGTTCAGGGAGAAGTGCAAAAGTAGCTATAATAGCTATATTTACGTATTAATGCCCGTTTGTGTGGGTACTATTCTCTCATAGTGTTGCTTTTAGAAGGTAAATAGTGCCCTCGCTGACGCTCGGGCACTATTCCTTCCAAAAGCAACACTATGAGAGAATAGTACCCACACAAACGGGCATTAATGGGTTTAGTGCATCACATGACTGTAGAATCAATTAATTTTAAAATTAATCAATTGCAATTTACTCGAGATATCAAAGAAAAGTGTTCTTTATTTCCCCCAACTTCGCTTATTGCTATTTAAATTCATGAATGCATTGTTCTTTACGTCATAATACTTTCTGAGGGACATAACTCTGTTAAGCAAAAAGCAATAGTGCCCGGGTGCCGGGCACTCTTCTCTCATAGTCCCCGCGTGCTTAACCAATGAAATTCCGAGGATTTATCATGTGATGCACTAAATGGCTATAATAGCCTTTTATACATGTAGCTATATATTTCACTTGTTTTTCATGGAAAATTCCATTTTCTCTGTAAGTATTCATTTCCGCAAAATATGCTGATGGGATTAGTTACATTTTATGGATTCATTATGACTTTCATTCATGAAAATTTCTTAGGGGATTGCAACTTTTGCGCCCACGTCCTCCATTTTCAGTGAAAATGGAAGGTTTAACAAATTTATATGTCTTGCACAAACCTCTTAAATTTGTTCAGATATCATAGAAAATATATAAAAAGACTGCTTTTAGTCATAAACAGTCAAATCAATATGATAAATAAGCTTTAAACTTTGAAATACAACATCGCAAAGGTCGTAGCCACAGCAACGCGGATGCACTTTCGCGCGTCCATCCACGGCGCAAAAGCCATTGTAAAAATGAAAACTGCGCTGACTGCAGTGTAAATCAGAATCAAAAGCAAGAAAATTATGCACCTCTTACACAAAATGTGAATGCGGTAGTACTTCAATCGAACACGGTTCAAATTGGTTAGATACGTGGGGATTGGATCAAATAAAGTCCTGGCAAGAAGATGACCTTGACATTGGGTATATTATAGAGTTGATATCAAAACTTTCTGAGAAACCCAAATATTCAGAAATTGAACATTGTTCAAAGGATACCAAAATATTGTATAAAATGTGGGATATCCTTAAACTGGCGGAAAATGGAATTCTATATCGTAGAAAAAGATGTACAGGGAAATGAACTTTATCAGATAATTGCCCCGCGACGCATACGATCCAATGTAATGACAATGCTACACAACTCCGTCACTTCCGGTCATTTGGGTAGAGATAAAACTTTAAGTTCTATTCGGAAAAAGTTTTATTGGCCCGGTCTTTCAAAAGATGGTAAAAGATGGTGTCGTTCTTGCGACCAGTGTGCTCGTAGGAAACCTGGTCAAGGGAAAGGGAAATCATCCCTAGTTCAAACAATTTCTACAAGTCCCATGGAAAGAATAGCCATAGATATTTTAGGGGGTCTTCCCATTACACGTAACGAAAATGAGTATATCATTGTTGTTGCACACTATTATACAAAATGGGCCGAAGCCTATGCTGTACGGGACCACAATGCGTTAACTGTGGCCGACACATTAGTCAATAATCTTTTCTGCAGATTTGGAATGCCAGCTATCATACACTCGGACCAAGGTCGAGAATTTGAAAGCGAATTTAAAAGTTTATGTGAAAAGCTCGGCGTTGAAAAGACACGCACCTCTCCATATCGTCCACAGTCGGATGGTATCGTAGAACGACTAAATAGAACCCTCATCCAAATGCTTTTAGCTTTTGTAAATGATTATAAAGACGATTGGGACGATCATTTAGCGTACATTATGATGGCTTACAGGTCCTCCACACATGAGAGTACAAAATGTTCCCCGAACATGTTAATGTTAGGTCGAGAAATAAGCAGTCCTTTAGACCTCATTGTTGGTGAACCACAAAGAAACGTTACGGATCTATGCCCAAATTTTACGTTACATGGTCACAAAATGCCGTGAGATTTGCCTTTTACTTTGTCTATGAAAGCCTAAACCAGGCTGCTGAAAGACAAAAACATTATTGCAAATGTATGATGTTGGATTGAAACCAAGAGAATTTGGCGTTGGAGATTGGGTATGGAGATGGTACTTACCTGCAATACAGAATAAACTAGGTCAAGGTTGGACAGGTCCATATCTCATTACAAGAAGATGTTCGGAAGTAAATTATGAAATACAGAAAGGGGAATCTGAACGAAAAATTGTAGTTCATGTTGACCACTTAAAGCTATACCAAGGTTGCATTCCTCCAAAGTCCTGGTTAACCTCTGAAGGTCAAACACATTCGTCCTTGACACAAGACAATGACCTTGAAGAATCAAATGAATGCGACGACATCTCTCAAGTTTTATTACCTGCTAATGAATCTTTGAACACCTCCTGTAACTCGAACGAAAAGTGGAAGAGAAGTGAAACCTAGAAATATCTACTCGCCTTAGAAATCTGCACTTACGTTTTGCATGTCAAAATTCCTCTACTAACTACTAACAAATAAAAAAATGATTTTTAAAAGCAAGGATATTGCTGATATTTAATGAAAGTTAAAGCAAGTATATTGCTGATATTCCATGAAGTTAAAGCAAGTACATTGCTTTTATGCTATGAAGATAAAGCAAATATATTGCTGATAAAAAAAGATAAGATTATTATCATATTGGAACTCTGGTGATATAATTTTGAAAGCAGCTGGTTTGCTGGGGCCCATTATATTAACAAGACTTTCCAATGTTGATTACAGTAAATATCATCATGGATGTCCTGGACACTGACGTGTCACATGAGGAAATAAGCAATCTAGATGTCGATCTTCAGGGAAAATGGCCAGTTGAAGGAATGCCATGCCCAGTTCCAGCATGTCCTAAGACCCTATGGAAGAATTACGATGACATGAGAATGCACTGGAAGCTCTATTGCGTGTACTGTTCCTTTAATCATATCAAGAAAACACAGTTGAGGAGGCACTACACAAGATTTCACAAACTGACAAAGGATAATGCAGACAGGGCTGCAGACGAAAGGAAAGGCAGACAGGCAACTAATGATAAATCTATTTCGCCTGGGTCTCATTCCATGCCAGGTGAGCCGAAGGAGAAGAAACAGAGGAGGGAAGAATACAGGAAAAGAATCCAGGATGAGAGGAGAAATGCAATACCATCGAGGACCGCAGGAGATATTCTGGATATTCTGTGGAGGAACTTCACGCTAATCGCGATGAGGAAGTGGATGAATGCGAAGGACATCTTGTCGTGAAAGGAAAGAGAGGACCCACACTGAGGGAAGTGGACGATGAGGATGATGAACTGGATCTAATGTGAATTGATTAAAACTGTAATTCCTTTCAATTTCAGCAAAAAAAAAAAAAAAAAAAAAAGTAAATAAACAATAATTTCTTAAAGCATTTATTTTGAATGTAGTTTTTTTGTGTTGACCTACAGTAGTACATCTGAATCAAAAATCATACATGATTTTTATTTTCATAAGGGGGAAGGAGTGTAACGGAATTCAATTAAGTTCAATTTCAATTTTAATATACGGGTTCTAAATTTATAAGATAACCAAACATGATAAATAAAGCTTATTTTTATTGGCTCTTTAATTACTAAAGTCGTATTGATTGGATAATTTTATGTAGTCAATGATTGGTTGTTCGAATGTCCAGTCGGGTATATAAGACAGAGCATTCTCAGTCTCTGTCCGAATCTGCTAAAGTTCAGTTAGAACTGCAAGCCTCTCTCCCCCTCTTACTTACCGCCTTATTGAAAGGTTGGTATCTATTTAGACCTAAAACTAAATTCCGTTATGTAATTCTTTGACTAAGGTCAACAAATGTTTAATACGGCACTGTATATATACTTATAATGTAAATATTATTCACCATGCTTATTGAATAAATCATTGCACTTTAGCACTTTTTGTCTATGACAAATATGGATAATGACATATCCCTGTTTACAGTTCAAAATCAATAATTCAGAAAATCAGAAACCGAAGGCATACAAAATCAGGATAAAACAGGAACCAAAGCAAACAAACAAAAACCTCCACCATATGAAAAGAAGCGAACTCCCGATATGAGAGTGAGACCAAGTGCCCAGGAAGAGTAAGCATCTCCTGCTTGCATGCATCACCCGCCGCCTCAATTCGGTATGCATGCAACACCCTTGGACAGCTCCATGGGAACTTTTCAAATTCGGTGATTGTCTCGATGTACATATTTATGTACACATCAGGTAAGTATTTCTTGTCTGGTGATGATGACAAAAGCCAATATACATTTACTTAGAAATATGTTTAAATTGAATTTTGCTGCCACGAGGTGAGCTTCGTAATCTGTTATTACCTATGTTTTAAGTATGTCTTCAATTCTTCAGTTTTAAAGTGGATGGGACTTCGATCAAATAGCAATAGTTCGTCAATTTACTACATAGAGATTTAATAATTCAGATGTAAAATATGTAAAAAACCTTGAATTTTGTGATGAATGTGAAGTCAGAATCCATTTAAACCTATATATGTATTTATACTTAATTTAAGTTTACTTTTCTTTCGACTTCATTAATGATGGATAATATCTGTATGATGGTAACAGACAACATGTATAAGGTCTGATGGGTGGTATCTGTATGATGGTAATACTAGTAGACAACACGTATAAGGTCTGATGGATGGTATCTGTATGTTGGTAATAGACAACACGTTTAAGGTCTGATGGATGTTATCTGTATGATGGTAATAGACAACATGTATAAGGTCTGATGGATGGTATCTGTATGTTGGTAATAGACAACATGTATAAGGTATGATGGATGGTATCTGTATGATGGTAATAGACAACATGTATAAGGTCTGATGGATGTTATCTGTATGATGGTAATAGACAACACGTATAAGGTCTGATGGATGGTATCTGTAAGATGGTAACAGACAACACGTATAAGGTCTGATGGATGATATCTGTATGATGGTAACAGACAACATGTATAAGGTCTGATGGATGGTATCTGTATGATGGTAATACTAGTAGACAAAACGTATAAGGTCTGATGGATGGTATCTGTATGTTGGTAATAGACAGCACGTTTAAGGTCTGATGGATGTTATCTGTATGATGGTAATAGACAACATGTATAAGGTCTGATGGATGGTATCTGTATGTTGGTAATAGACAACATGTATAAGGTATGATGGATGGTATCTGTATGTTGGTAATAGACAACATGTATAAGGTCTGATGGATGGTATCTTTATGATGGTAGTAGACAACATGTATAAGGTCTGATGGATGTTATCTGTATAATGGTAATAGACAACATGTATAAGATGTGATGGATCTTATCTGTATGATGGTAGTAGACAACATGTATAAGGTCTGATGGATGTTATCTGTATGATGGTAATAGACTACATGTATTAAGTCTTAGGAATGTTTCTGTATGATGGTAATAGAGAGCATGTATAAGGTCTGATGGATGGTATCTGTATGATGGTAATAGACAACATGTATAAGGTCTGATGGATGTTATCTGTATGATGGTAATAGACAACATGTATAAGGTCTGATGGATGGTATCTGTATGATGGTAATAGACAACATGTATAAGGTCTGATGGATGTTTTCTGTATGATTGTAATAGACAACATGTATAAGGTCTGATGGATGTTATCTGTATGATGGTAATAGACAACATGTATAAGGTCTGATGGATGTTATCTGTGTGATGGTAATAGACAACATGTATAAGGTCTGATGGATGGTATCTGTATGTTGGTAATAGACAACATGCATAAGGTCTGATGGATGTTATCTGTATGTTGGTAATAGACAACATGTACAGGGTCTGATGGATGTTATCTGTGTGATGGTAATAGACAACATGTATAAGGTCTGAAGGATGGTATCTGTATGTTGGTAATAGACAACATGTATAGGGTCTGATTGATGGTATCTGTATGTTGGTAATAGACAACATGCATAATGTCTGACTGATGTTATCTGTATGTTGGTAATAGACAACATGTATAAGGTCTGATGGATGTTGTCTGTATGATGGAAATAGAAAAGATGTATAATGTCTGATGGATGGTATTTGTATGATGGTAATAGACAACATGTAAAAGATCTGATGGATGGTATCTGTATGTTGTTAATAGACAACATGCATAATGTCTGATGGATGTTAGATGTATGATGGTAATAGACAACATGTATAAGGTCTGATGGATGTTATCTGTATGATGATAATAGAAAAGATGTATATGGTCTGATGGATGGTATTTGTATGATGGTAATAGACAACATGTATAAGGTCTGATGAATGCTTTCTGTATGATGGTAATAGACAACATGTATAAGGTCTGATGGATGTTATCTGTATGGTGGTAATATATATAATATTTTTTCTATCCGGAACTCAAAGTGGTGCTAGATTCTAGATCTGTATAATAGTAAACAGGGTGGAAACTATAAGTCCCCTCCGGCGAGCCGGTAGGGAACTAATAAAATATGGAAACCTTTCACTTTGTGACACCCAAAGTGTGACAGACAGACAGACGGACAAAGTAAAAATTCAGTTAAGCGGTTCCGGAAAGTGAAAAGGAGCTGTTAAGATAAGACGTAAGATAAAATTAGCCCTGAAAAGTAGGATTTTGAAAATGGAAATGGAAATTAAAAAAAAAATTCTTCGTAAAATGTATACCTATATATGAATCCCATCAGAATCTGAAATGATTTTTCATCTGTTTTGTATTATTTTGCTAATATTTGGGTCAGAACTTGTATTTTTCCTATAATAATCAATAGAAAACGGAAAAGTTTTTTTTTGAACATTGTTCCCTCCGGATATACAGAATGCCACTTTTACTGGAGGTGTATATCCATGATACAAATTTCTGAAAAAGTGGGGTTCTGTATCTCCGGGGGGGAACACTACCCCAGAGACGAAAAACCAAACCAGACTTGTCAGAATGACAACAAAGCTCGCCGGTGGCTACCATATGTAAATTGCAACAACAACAATAAAAAAGGTCTTATCACAAGGAATGCACATGTGAAATATCAAAGCCCTATCACTTACCAATCAAAAAATATGGCCAAGGTTAAAGTTTTTCAAAAGTAGGTCAATCATCTCCAAGGTCAAGGTCACAAGGTCAAAAATTTTGGTATCCATGGAAACGTCTTGTCACAAGGAATACACATGTGAAATATCAAAGCCCTATCACTTACCATTCAAAAAATATGGCCAAGGTTAAAGTTTTTCAAAAGTAGGTCAATCATCTCCAAGGTCAAGGTCACAAGGTCAAAAATTTTGGTATCCATGGAAACGTCTTGTCACAAGGAATACACATGTGAAATATCAAAGCCCTATCACTTACCATTCAAAAAATATGGCCAAGGTTAAAGTTTTTCAAAAGTAGGTCAATCTCCAAGGTCAAGGTCACAAGGTCAAAAATTTTGGTATCCATGGAAACGTCTTGTCACAAGGAATACACATGTGAAATATCAAAGCCCTATCACTTACCATTCAAAAAATATGGCCAAGGTTAAAGTTTTTCAAAAGTAGGTCAATCTCCAAGGTCAAGGTCACAAGGTCAAAAATTTTGGTATCCATGGAAACGTCTTGTCACAAGGAATACACATGTGAAATATCAAAGCCCTATCACTTACCATTCAAAAAATATGGCCAAGGTTAAAGTTTTTCAAAAGTAGGTCAATCTCCAAGGTCAAAAATTTTGGTATCCATGGAAACGTCTTGTCACAAGGAATAAACATGTGAAATATCAAAGCCCTATCACTTACCATTCAAAAATATGGCCAAGGTTAAAGTTTTTCAAAAGTAGGTCAATCTCCAAGAACACGGTCACAAGGTCAAAAATTTTGGTATCCATGGAAAGGAATGCACATGTGAAATATGAAAGCCCAATCTGTATTGGTTTAAAAGTTATAAGCAAGGTTAAAGTTTTTGTGCACGCGCACGCCGACGCAGACACCGGGGGTATGACAATAGCTCTCCGGACATTCGTCCCGGCGAGCTAAAAAGGAAGGGGGTACATTTTTGTAAAGAACGATCTTTTAGACCATAAAATATGACAAATTTGACCATTTTTGCTCTTTAATCCAGCCAAAAATGTATTCTTAATATGATCGAATGAAATATACAAGAATTTGGAACGAAATAAGCAAGAGCTGTTTATTTCTGCGTCAGTGTATTTCGCGCAAAAAGGCTTACATTGTAGCCGTTGAATACAAAGCGAGACCGTATTTTGAGTTCCGGATTTCATTATTTGCCAATTAAAGTAGAAATAACGCTCGAATCTATTTAATCTATTTTGGATATTCAATTTAAACATATTTGATGTATTTTAATAAATAGTTATCCATATTTTGTAAAATATTATCAAATTTATACGTTTTTTTTTTGGTCGATTTGATCAGTTTTCCTACCCGAGTACCTATACTTCTTTCGACCTTAATTTTAGAATCCTAAGAATACTTCACCAAAATGTTAAACATATAAAAAGACTTCGAATAATCATATTTCAATTATGATTTATTGTTTCCAACATGTGAATCGTCATGCGGAAGAAAAACGGTACGAGATGATTCAGGGCTAAATACAGCCCTTATCTTAACAGCTTCTTGTAAGAAGATGACTTTGGACGACGACTACCGACAGATCACGATGACCATGAAAATATGACTTAAATAGTGAAGATCTAAAAAGTATTTTATTCTATAAAGTATACAAATTGATGTCATGGTTTTGTATAATATAAATAAAACATACAGTTTCTAAAGAAATAATGTGCTATTTATACAAATGAAAAAAAATTGCATAAAACTGTATGTTAGTAGCCATTGTTAAAATTGAGCAACAGATAAACAAAAACAAAAATCAACCTTGAAATATAACCTTCACAAATGGAGCATCATTTGCTTGTCCGATTTTTTATGTAAATAATACATGTCAACACAAGAGGGTTTTTTTCGGCCATGCATTCATGAACTTCGGTTCAATCAAGGACATGACATACCTATGAAATAACAGAAAATTTTATAATAGAGAATATAAGGTAATTAAGAAACAAACTCTATGTATGTGTAAAACACAAATGCCCCCAGTGACAACTGGAGTTGATACGAATACCTTAATTAAATCGGTATTCGAATATTCGTGGTATGTATTCGATTCGTATTCGAATATTCGTTGTTACAATGAATTTTAAGAGCGTCCTCAAAATACAAGCCTGACCACTGAATTTATTTGAAAAAAACCCTTATACTTTGTATAATTAACCACCATTAAAGTGTTAAGGACGCAAAGTTTAAAGCCTTAGGTTTGGAGAAAACAATTGTAACTCTAAAACATCCTGTAGCCGTGTAGGCTTGACAAGCTGTGGTCCCATCTAGCCGCACTTGCCAGTGATGCATGTGGTATCCGTAGACTTGAACTTGCATCCCCCCTAAAAAATGGTGAAAGGTGTGTGTACGCTTAATATCTTTATGACAACGTGAAAACTATACGGAGGTATGCAGTACGTCGTACGCACGATGAAATATTGCACATTTTTATACGATGTTGCAATAAGCGACAGTTTCGACCGCAGGATCCCCCAAAATGGTCAAACCGGACTGGATAACCTATCGATTCACAGGCGACGAAAAAAGTTGTCAAGTATACTTTTTTTTTCAAAATCAATTCGGCAGTTAACATAATTCGGACACATTAATTTTTTGTTAGTGATTGGGCTTTAATATTTCACACATATATTTCATATGATGAGACCTTTGTTTTGTTACCAAAATATTTACGTAGTGACCTTGACCTAGTTAACTGACACTATTTTTGAATATTTGAGATTGACCATATCTTTCAATCGGTAAGTAAGAGGTCTGATATTTCACATATGACCTATGACCTACCTTTCTTTTCTTTTTTCAAACTCGACTATATCTCTTGAATTATAACTGGTAGGGCTTAAATATTTAACATGAAGATTACTAATGACAAGACCATTCATTTCAAAATGTGACCTTGAAATTTGACTATAATTTTGACCTACTTTTTGGATACCCAAAGTTGCCTCTAGAGCTGAAACGAATATTCGAATGGAAAATTGGTATTCGAACTTACCGATCAAAATATGTATGTTTAGAAAGGTTTTGTCACATTAGAATACACATGTGAAATATCAAAGCCCTATAACTAACCTATCAAAAGATATTGCGAATGCCAACTTTTTTTTGAGTAGGTAAAATATCTATGTCAAGATCAAAAGGTAAAAAATTATGGTATTTGCAGAAAGGTCTTGTTACAAGGAATACAAAAGTGAAATTTCAAAGCCCTATCCCTCACCAATCTAAAGATGTATTCAATCTTAATTTTTTAAAAGTAGGTCAAATATGTAGGTAAAGGTCACTAGGTCAAAAATTATTGTATGTGTACAAAGGTCTAGTCACAAGGAATACATGTGTGAAATATCAAAGCGCTATCACTTACCATTCAAAAGATATAAGCAATCTAATTTTTTTGAAAAGTAGGTCAAATATGTAGGTCTTGTCACAAAGAATACACATGTGAAATATCAAAGTCCTATCACTAACCTATCAAAAGATAAAGCGAGTCTAAACTCTGAAACTCTGAAAAGTAGGTCAAATATCTATGTCAAAGTCACAAGGTCAAAAATGATTGTTTGTGCAGAAAGGTCGTGTTACAAGGAACACACAAGTGAAATTTCAAAGCTCTATCCCTTACCAATCAAAAGATATATACAATCTTAAATTTTTTTTAAAGTAGGTCAAATATGTAGGTCAAGGTCACTAGGTTAAAATTATGGTATGTGTAGAAAGGTCTTGTTACAAACAATACACATGTGAAATATCAAAGCCCTATCACTAACCATTCAAAAGATATAGAAATTTTAAACTTTTTTTAAAAAGAAGGTCAAATATCTAGGTTAAGGTCACAAGGTTAAAAATTATGGTATGTGTTAAAAGGTCTAGTCACAATTAATACAAGTGTGAAATATCAAAGCGCTATCACTTTCCAATCAAAAGATATAAGCAATCTTAATTTTTTTGAAACGAAGGTCAAATATGTAGATATAGCAAATCCCAACTTTTTTGAAAAGTAGGTTAGATATCTATGTCAATGTCACAAGGTCAAAACTTATGGTATATTATATCCCTTACCAATGAAAATTATATCCCTTACCAATGAAAAGATATATACAATCTAATTTTTTTAAGTAGGTCAAATATGTAGGTCAAGGTTACTAGGTCAAAAATTATGGTAAGTGTACAAAGGTCTTGTTACAAGCAATACACATGTGAAATTTCAAAGCCCTATCACTAACCATTCAAAAGATATAGCAAATATTACTTTTTTGAAAAGTAGGTCAAATATCTAGGTCAAGGTCACAAGGTTAAAAATTTTGGTAGGTGTACAAAGGTCTTGTCACAAGGAATACACATGTGAAATATCAAAGCCCTATCGCTTACCATTCAAAAGTTATGGGCTGTGACACCCAAAGTGTGACAGACAGACAGACTGATTGATGGACGAACGTACGGACAGACGGACAAAGTGATCTCCAAGTGTCGCTTTGCTTCGCAGGCGACACAAAAAAAATTTGTCTTCTCAAAATACATACACATACAAAATATGGAAGCCATATCATCTCTACTTAAAATTTTATACCCTTTCATTGAAAGCGAAGCAGAATGACGAACGGACAGACAGACGGACTAACCAATCGCTATATGCCCCCTCCGTCATAAATGACCGGAGCAATGAAGAACAATCTCTGACAAGACTGTAGCTCTCCTGGTTGTTTTGTTTAATTCACTCGTTGACAAGAGACTATGGTATATAACCTTTCAGGATTATACAGAAATATCAATTTTTTTAAATCATAAGGAACAGGGGCTCTAACAAATTATCAGTAATGCGATTTAACCACATAGATCTATCCATTAAACTGCAACTACAATATTGGTCATTGGATCAGGGGCTCAAACAAAATACCAGCATAGCATCCCTAGCAATTTGTGGAAAATATGGTGATCCTAGGGTGACTCCTTTGTCTACTATACTGTTCACAAGAATCTGGTCACACACACAAACACATGGACACACAGCAACAATACTATAGTCATGATATGTATGTCTCCATCATTTACAGTGGCAGATGAGATGTGAACACAAAATTACATTGACTTTTAAGACCACACCAATTTTCTAAGAACCTGGAGGTAAGGGGATGAAACAAAATGTCAGGTGCACAAATGACCACAAACCAAGTGTTAAATCCATAAAGTTACATTTATAGTTTTAGAGGAGTTGTGAGCGTACAAATTGTTCATGAACAGATGCTGGACAACAGGATATCGCATAAGCTTGACTGGTCTACTTCCATCAGAGCTAAGCTAAAAATAGCCATAAAAGAACCATTTGTCCAAAATTTTGTAACTTTTCTGTTTGACCCTGACCTTGTTATATTTCAAGATGTTATGATTCTATGTAAATATCTCAACAAAATGTCACAAAAAAAATCTTAACCGTTTACTACTATATTCAAGATCATGATGTTTCATTGAAGTGTCAAAAGTTTCATGATTTTCAAAATTATTTTACAAAAAATGTTATCCTAGCCCAAAATTTACAAAACATCTGACAATAATAACACAATAAAGATCCCTTCTCTTTTTGGATCATTTTGATCTATGAAGTAAATTTGAAGGTTCTAATTACTTGATGTTAATCAGTCAGTCCTATCAGAAGATTGTGGGGATGGACAGACACACAATGCCTTACCATTTTGCGTTTGACAATAGACAGGTGTATAATAAATAGATTAAAAAAAATATATAAATAGACTTAATCAATCATTTTGTTACAGAATTCATTTGAGTTAAGTTAAATCAATTCATTCCAAGTCATTAATTTGAACAATTGAGCAGAAAACTCTTGTATTTATTAAGAGTAAATAAAGATTACCTTAACACAGTAACCATTTCTTTGAAATAGTAAAAGTATACACATAAATGATGAGGATAATATCATTATTTTTTTTTAGAAAATTTAGTACTATTTCCTTTTGTCATAAATAAAAAATGTCCTTAAAATTTCTTAACCACTACTATCAAAATTTTATTCAGCATAAATATGATTCAATACAAAGACATAGTAATAAAATATCAAAAATTAACAATTCGATCTCTTTAAGCATCAACCCCAAATTTGAAAAAAAATAAAATACCATTGAGAATATTTCAAGGTAAAATCTTACATTTTCAAGGTTACGGAAATAAAACTATAAATTTTACACATTTTCACTATTTTTCGAGAAAAACAACTAAATCACAAAAAATGCACTAGGAAAGCAGTATATCGGTAATATGTTATAACAAATTTAATAAATGCTTTGTTTCTTTACATTTGTTTTGAAGAAGCCTGTTCCGAGTTTTTAAATATTTGAATTATCCAGGCTACTTCTTCAATTTTTTTCTATCACATTAAGTGTGATCATAACTTCTGAATCTATTTGTTCTAGCTTAAAACTTATGATGCATAACCTGTATTACCTGCAAAACAAAATAAATCTTACACGTATTTTGAAGTCTTTCATTTCCTAAATACAATCTTTTAGATTTTTAAACTATATGAATTGTTACATGTACATTGAAATTTAGGAGAGAGAGTTCAAATACACAGGTCTTTGTATGAGATATTATGGAGAATAAAATTCTTTTCTACATCCTTCCAAATTAATTCATTCCATACTATAAGCTTATTTCAGATTAATATGACAATTCTATTTTTGTTGATATTGCCCTTATTCTCTCTTATATGGAACTGTGTATGCATTATGCTTAACTGGCTGTGCAGTCGTAAACTTATCATTTCCTAAAAAAACCTCATGAAAATCAAATTGTATGCAGGTGAAGTACAAACTCTGAATGTTAAAAAGTGAAGATATTATGATATCACTATTGGGCCCAGTGAATTTGTATCAATCAGGTCATACCTTATACAAGAACAGATTCACGTGTGCAATTAAAAAAAAATTAGCCAAAATCATATATATAAAGCACTGAAATGAGGTGATAGGCAATCATTTTTAATTTTTTTTTGTTTATCAAATTGAGGTGAAACTAAAGCACTTATATATACTCTTAATTTTTTTAAGCTCCTCTCATGAAGTGAGAGGGCGCTTATGCTATCACCCTGTTGTCGGCATCAGTTCCATCTGTGAATTCATTTTGGGCAATCTAGGTAGAACATGCTGTACTACATTGCAAATATATTATTGATCTGAGATTACAAGTTATATAACCTCACAATTTTCAGTAGACCTCCAAAGATTTGTGATCTACTCATAAAGACGCATCAACTGTGCAAGTTTGACCTTCCTAGCACTTATAATAGAGAAATAAAACTTCTTAACATTGATACCCAAATCTTCCTAACATGTGCACTCAAGCGGAAAATGTAGGTCATGACCTTAATTTGAACAAAGATTTGTGATCTTCTCATAAAGGGTCCGCTCACCGGTTTTAGAGTGAACCCAGAATGTCCAGGGTGGAAAAGCTGAAATAGGGGAAATTGAGTGGTTTTGAAATGTGGGTTGAGAAGACCATTATGAAGATAGTCTATAATAATAAGATGCATTTTGTAGAGTTTGCCTGCCTTGTGTAAGAGCAAGAAAGTTTTTAGGTCACATGACTTATTTAGTCTAAATATAGATATTTTAAAAGGCGTACCGGATTTTCCCTGTTTGACAAGACTTCATAAGGGAAAATATGAAGTTTTTGGGTTTTTCCACATTTTTTGAGTTACATGTGTTGGAAATTTTTTGGCTAGAATGGAGTATAAGATAATAGCTTTAAGGAAATAACAGCATAATTTCTGAAAATTTTCCAGGAGACCAGATACAATACACAGAAAAATGGCAAAAACCATGAATTTTAGGCAAATTTTCTAAACTTTTTTTGCAAACATGTGAGATATTTATTATGTATAGCAATCTTAACATGACCTTAAGACTAGTATACTATAAAAGCTGTAGATATAACGAAGAGATTGATATATAGTATAATAATGTGAAATATATAGAAATAAAATGAGATGATGTCAAATTATGTATGATTGCGCAAAATTTCTGCGCCGTGTGACCGGGTAAGAGAAACTGGTGAGCGGACCCAAAGACTCATCATCTGTGCAAGTTTGGCCTGTCCTAGCACTTATAATAGAGACATAAAACTTCTTAACATACTAGTGCAGATGCCGATGCAGACAACAGGCTGATAGCATAAGCTCTCTCTAACTTCATGAGGTGACCTAAAAAATGTAGTCTCAAAATGTCTCCGACCCACTCGAAACAACAAAATAAAAAAAAAAAATTATCAAAGGATCAATGATACCATCCCAATGCATATTTCACATGTAAGCAATGTATAAAAATTTGAAGGGGCACAACTCCACACAAAATTGATCAACATGACACAAATTTGAACTTTGAAATATTAACTCTGCATGTAATTGAGGGTCATGACCCATACTGACCTGTATTTCTTGGTGTTTAACTGTAATGGTTTTCCTTTAAATGTCCACAAACTTCAAAATATTGAATTTTTCTAGGTTTCAAGATGCATAACTCTGCATGTAATTGCGGCACATGATCCACATTCGAACATGACCTGTATTTCTTGGTGTAAAAGCTATATGCAAGAAATAAATTGATTCTCTGTAAATGTCTGGAAACCATAAAATATTAAATTTTTCTAAGTTGCAAGAATTACTCTGCTCATATTACCTATATTCGAATGAAAACTGCCCTAAAGGGACGAATTTTATCCCCGCTGAATACTTTTTCTGAGCAGATCCATTTTATGACCTGACCTGACATTAAATTTTCCAAATAGATATTCTCTCATATAAAGTAATAATTCAGGGTTAAGGTCACTATATTAAATAAAATGCTTAGTGTGTTAAATGTTTTATAATATATATAAGACAGTCGTTTAAGATGAGCGATGACAAGATTCAACATTTAAAATGCATTAAAAAATCTAAGTCAAAGGGCAATAACTCTGGTATAACCTTTTTGGATGCATTTCCCTTTCTTCATGCACATCTAAATATTATTTTTATTGTGTAGTTTCATTGAAATTGGTTTGGGAGGAGTTGCAATGACAAGGTTGGACATTGAAAATGCATGAAAAATCTAGGTCCAAGGGCCATAACTCAGGTCCCATTTTTTCGACAGCAATCCCCTTTCTTCATGCACATCTACATATCATGATCTTTCATTGTGTATAGTTTCAGTGAAATCCATCGAATGATTTGGGAGGAATTGCGATGACAAGTTTTGACATTGAAAATGCATGAAAAATCTTAAGTCCAAGGGCCATAACTCAGGTTAAATTTTTACGACAGCAATCCCCTTTCTTCATGCTCATCTACATATCACGATCTTTCACTGTGTAAAGTTTCAATGAAATCCATCGAATAATTTGGGAGTAGTTGTGATGACAAGGTTGACATTGTAAATGCATGAAAAAATTTAAGTCCAAGGGCCATCACTCCGGTTTAATTTTTTCGCCATCAAACCCCTTTCTTCATGCACATCTACATATCATGATATTTCATTGTATAAAGTTTCAGTGAAATCCATCCAATGGTTTGGGAGGAGTTGGGATGACAAGCTTTCGTCTACAGACGGACGGACAGGGTGAATCCAGTATACCCCCTAACTTCATTGCGGGGGGTATAATAAGATCTGTATTTCTTAGTGTAATAGCCATATACAAGAAATGAATTGATTCTCTGTGACAGTTTTCTTTTAAATGTCTGGAAACAACAAAATATTGATTAAGACTCATGGGGCATACATCTGTTGGGGAATGATTTCTCACAAATAATTTTGTGGATACAATTATGCCGATTCAAGTCCCAAAATTACTTGACCTTTACACATTATTTTTGTTCAATTGTAAGAATTAAATATAAAAGAACATGTCTTCTTCTTCAGGTGTACAAAGTTTAAAAATTAAATCAAACTTCAAAAGGAATTTCAAAAATAATAATCTCCTCCCCCCAAAAATCCTACTGTTTTAAGACACAGAATGTCCCTTACTTTTGACCCCTGAAATTATAAAATATATAAACATTATAAGTGTCATCAGAGATGACAGAGCTCACCTCTACAGCATCTTGTCACATGACCAGCATCTGTACCTTCATTGCACAAAGTATTTCCAGATGCATCACCAACACAAGTTTGGTTGATAAATAATTTAAAGAAGGCTGGAAATGAATATTCTAGTTTTACCTTACCTGGTCAATCAAGAAATAAAGGTCAGATGCAGCACCTGTACAGTGCATTGTAGTAAGCATCCTCAGATGCATCACACACACACGCAAGTTTTATTATTGATCTAGGACATAAAATAGGCTGGAAACGGACATGTCCCATTCTATTTCACCTGAATGCTCAATCAAGAAATGTGAGTCAGATTCAGCATATAGATCATGCATTGCAGTAAGCATCCTCTCATGCATCATTCGCGCAAGTTTGGTTGATGTAGGACTTAAAGGCAGGAATTGACCTATTCCATTTTACTTAACCTGGTCACTCGAGCATGAAATATTGGTAAGGTGCAGCATCATTACAATGCATTGCAGTAAGCATCCTGAGAAGCATCAGTGATCACCCACACAACATTTGATTACCTAAGACTTATAGTAAGGCTAAAATGGACCTGGCCAATTTTACCTAACCTGCTCACTTAAGCGTAAAATGAGGGTCAGATGCAGCCTCTGTACCATGCATTGTAGTAAGCATCATCAGATGTATCATCCATGCAAGTTTGATTGAAGTAGAATTTATAGTAGGGCGGGAATGGACCTGTCCCATTTTACCTAACCTGGTCACTCAAGCATAAAATGTGGATCAGATGCAGCATCTATACCATGCATGGTGGTAAGCATCCTCAGATGCATCATCCATGCAAGTTTAGTTCATGCCTTGAACCAGAATTCCATGAATGTTTTTCTCATATCGATTCAGTTGATTTTTCTAGTCATCATAATGAAGCTATTGAGGGTGTTTCAAATTTCATAAAATCTTCACTTAAAAGGAAAGACAGATCTTTATGGTCAAGAGAACTTATAAATTAAGCTATTTGAAAATTTTACAGGGTGGATCTCTAGTAATTTAAGTTTGTATTACCCATTTAAAATGTTTTCTCTTTTTTCAATTTCACTTTCTGAAACATATGTAATGTAAGATCTCTGGACAATTCATCTTTTTCTTCTGTTTCAAAATTCATAACACCAATATCTAGTTGTTTGTAAAACTTCTGCCTATCTTCAACCACATGTTCCATAAATTCTGCTTTTACTTCATTCAGATTTTCAAAAATCTCTCCACCTGCACAAAACAATTTGTAATGAACTACCATCCAAAGGGCAATAACTGACATAATTTCGAGAGATGAGGAAGAATCAAGACTCCAAAGAGGAATCTTTTCTGAACGAATCAAAATATCATTGCATGGATCATACATTATTATGTAGAATTGCTTTTCAGTAATCAAAATGTTTGGTATGAAAGATTTATTGTCAGGATGCCTGCGTTTCTGAGCCAAAGCAAAAACAATAGTTTGAGAAAATGTTTGGTCTGCTATGCCTTTTATTTTCAGTTTCACCTCTGAGATACTATCTCCACATTGACTGGATTGGGCAACATCATCTATAGAAAATAAAAGAAAAAAAATAGCATACATATACTACATCTACAAATTTTATTACAGAGGCAACTATACTTACTAAAGGTCGTAAATTTTTGCGTAAACGTAGGTGTAAATCAAGTTACGACACTTTTTAAGTTTGCGTAGTTGCGTCTTACAAAAGGTCGTAACTGTGCACGTAGGCGTAGATTTTGGCGTAGACTTACGCATACCTTGCGTGCAGAAACTCTTTTGGTTGGTACTGAAAAGAGGATTCATGCATATTTCTTGTCAGAGAATCGACAGTGTCTGGGAAATCGTTGATTCTCAGAAAAGAAATATGCATTTTAAGACTTCTTCGTTGCGCTGTAACTAGTAGACTTGAAATCGGGACAGATAAAAAATCTGAATGACATAGGCCTACAAGATACAAGAGTTTAGAACAGTTTCAAATGGAACAGATATACAGATCTATACACGAAGAATAATAAACGTCTGTACTATCAGTGGCGGATCCAGCTTTTTAGTTAGGGGAGGGTTAGGTCTGGGGACCGCTTAGGTCCCAAGCGGTTCCAGGGCAGAGCCCTGTTGAGGAGGGGGGGGGGGAGGTCGAAGCCCCCTGGAAGCTCTTGAATTTCAGCCTTTTTAGGGCCCATTTTCGTGGCTGTAATTAATTAAAGAATGGAATTAGATGTATTTAACAATTATATTTACAAACAGGTAGGTAATATTCACTAATATTCACTCTTTCTTGATTTAAAATGATCGTTTTACCCTAAACCGAGAACAGGCCAAAATTTTATTCTTGAGTTGGTATTTCGGCCTGAGACAAGGGCATTTGAAAAGTGGTAGAATTTAAAATTATACAATTTTTTCATAATCTGCTCATATTTTGATTTTTTCTATTGGTTGGGTCATTACTTACCTTTGTTCATTTGATTTTGTGATTTTCAACTCCATTAAGTAAGATTCCTCTCACTTTTCTGTGATTCAAAATACTCTCCTTCTTCAACTTTTCGGCACATTTTGCACTTATGTCTTTTCAGTCCAAACTCAAAACCATACATTCACAGAAATACAAGCAATTATAATCAATATTTTCATTTATTTGGTTAGATTATGAAAGTATTCAATACTTGTATCGGTATTTTCCATCCCAATAGGAAAATAATATGCATAATTTCGACTTTGTGAGCAAAAACTTTGAAAGAATTCAGAGCAAAAAGTCATCAACACAAGACAACTTGAACTAATAATAAACAAGTTGGAAAGTGAAAGTAAAGTTGTACACAGAAAAGTGACTAGAAATCTTACTTAAAGGAATTAAATGATGATGAAGGAAATGTAAAAAAGCAACTTATTACATAACTAACCGAAAAATTCAAAGTATGAGCAGATTCTGAAAAAAATTGTATCATTGTAAATTCTACCACTTTTCAAATGCCCTTGTCTCAGGCCAAAATACCAAATCAAGAATAAAATTTTGGCCTGTTCTCGGTCTAGTTTTACCAATGACTGGAAAAATTTAGGGGGCCATACGCCCCCTTGAATCTGCCACTGAATATAACAGTCAAGCTGACATAGGTTTATAAATGTTTTATCCCGAACATTGGAAAATGGATTTGTTCAACAGTGACATAGCTCTGCCTGAAAAAAAGTGGAGGGGCACAACATCCCAAAATTTCTAACAAGCAAAAAAATAAACGGGGGGTGGGATAGTGAGTGGAGGCGATTAAAAGATTAAAACAAAAACAAAGGCGGGGGTTTCATCATGTTCTGTATGCACGAATTTTCAACATTTCTGGTACAATTCTATATTTTAAGTACATGAATAAATGTTGCCCGTCTCACATAAATTAAGAGCCGAGGTTTGCAACACAGCTAAAAATGTTGTATAGGGTTAAGGTCAAGGTCACAGGGTCAAAAGTCATGGTACCAAAATGTAGTACTCTTTATGGTGAATGTGTGTATGAAATATGAAAGAGCTACCATTTATAGCATGAAAGATATCTGCTTTAAAAATTTCTAAACCTGTCATAACATCAACATAAACCAAAAGTTAAGGTCAAGGTCACAAGGTTCAAAAGTCATGATACCAAACTGTAGTACTCTTCGTCGTGAATGTGTGTATGAAATATGAAAGGCCAACCATTTATAATATGAAAGAAATCTGCTTTCAAAATTTCTAAACCTGCCCTAACTTCAACATCAACAAACATGTTAAACGTCTTTAAATTCAATAGCATCATTTAAAACCTGATAAATTTACAGCACGGACCAGACATGCACGTTTCGGGTACTAAACCCTCGTCAGTGATCCTCAGTCTAAACAATGTAATATGGCCAAAATGTATGAATATTATTATGTCCAAAAATGTACCAAAAGACGTAGCAGAATGGGTGGGATATGATGCTACAGGACCCACGTTTTAGAATTTCAAGAAACTTTGTAACAGAAAATTTCAAATGCGTTGAAGAGACAGACGATCAACCGAAGTTGATCGAACTTGGCTACATGTGCCCTCGGGGACTCTTGGTCCACCAGCAGCGACTCTCACCAAGTAGTTCAAACGTTAAACGTCTTTAAATTCAATAGCATCATTTAAAACCTGATAAATTTACAGCATGGACCAGACATGCACGTTTCGGGTACTAAACCTTCATCAGTGATCCTCAGTCTAAACAATGTAATATGGCCATAATGTACGAATATCATTATGTCCAAAAATGTACCAAAAGACGTAGCAGAATGGGTGGGATATGATGCTACAGGACCCACGTTTTAGAATTTCAAGAAACTTTGTAACAGAAAATTTCAAATGCGTTGAAGAGACAGACGATCAACCGAAGTTGAAAATCGAAAGGCGGCTTCCTCTTCAAAGTCTGATCACAATGTGCAAATATCATGAAAATCTGTTGACGCATATTCAAGTTATTGCGTTCCATGCACCTATATTTTGCCCTTAGCTTAACATGTATGTGCATATTAACCCCCCCCCCCCCCCCCCCCCATTACACATAATTTCTGGATTATGTGACAAAAAATTCAAGAACCCGTTATATATGTGAAAGAACATCCTGTTTACTTGGAGTATACAAAATTTCAAAACATTTTGACCAGAAATAGATTTTTAAAGAATTTTTAACTATTTTAGTATATTTTCATTGCATTTAAAATATCTAAGTCCCATAACTCCGTAACGACAAATCGGATGAACCTGAAAATCGAAAGGCGGCTTCTTCTTCAAAGTCTGATCACAATGTAGAAATATCCTGTAAATCCATTGACGCATATTCAAGTTATTGCGTTCCATGCGCCTATATTTTGCCCTTAGCTTAACATGTATGTGCATATAACCCCCCCCCCCCCCCCCCTTCCTATTACACACAATATCTCGGTTATGCGACAAAAAAATTACAAACCCGTTACATATGTCAAAGAACATCCTTCCTACTTGAAGTATACAAAATTTCAAAACATTTCGACCAGAAATAGATTTTTAAATAATTTTTAAATATTTTAGTATATTTTCACTGTGTTTTAAAAATCGAAGTCCCATAACTCTGTAACGACAAATCGGATGAACCTGAAAATCGAAAGGCGGCTTCCTCTCCACAGTCCAATCATAATGTATGAATTTCATGAAAATCCGTTGACGCATATTCAAGTTATTGCGTTCCATAGGCGGACGGACAGACGGACGGACGGACGGACTTCGCCATACCATAATACGACCCGTCAAATGACGGGCGTATAAAAATGTACCAAAAGACGTAGCAGAATGGGTGGGATATGATGCTACAGGACCCACGTTTTAGAAATTTCAAGAAACTTTGTAACAGAAAATTTCAAATGCGTTGAAGAGACAGACGATCAACCGAAGTTGATCGAATTTGGCTACATGTGCCCTCGGGGACTCTTGGTCCACCAGCAGCGACACTCACCAAGTAGTTCAAATGTTAAACGTCTTTAAATTCAATAGCATCAATAGAAGTCGAAAAGGGTGTCAGCCAATCAGAGTCTGTGGTGGCCATCTTGGATATCCGATTAACTCGAAAAACACAAACTTGGTAGAGGGTATTGAGTGCTTGCTTCCTGTATAGTTTCAAGAGATTCTCTGCGGTGGGCTCAGTGCAGAAGTCGAAAATGTGTAAGTTTTCCCTGGTTTAAATACTGTATGAGACTACTATAATTTATATCTATAAAAGAAAACGACTAGAAACGGGATGTATGTAATGTGTCCTATAATGAAATAATGTGTTTTAATTAATATTTGTTAAATGTATATTTGTTTTAGATGTTATATGTTCTTTATATATCATTTACAGGGCTCTACCATTGTATGTTAATAAAGTGTGGAAATTCGATGATGTCGTCAGTTATTCTTGTGACCAAGAGGGGTTACATATATCTAAGAAATAAATATATTCCCTGTTACAGTTTTCATTTAAATGTCTGGCAAGCACAAAATATTGATTTTTTCCAAGTTTCAAGGGGCATAACTTTGCACGTAATTAAGGGACATGACGCATATTTGAAGTTGACCTGTATTTCTTGGTGTGAAAGGTACATATATGCAAGGAATGAATTGATTATTTCTATCAGTTTTTCTTTAAATGTCTGGAAACCACAAAATTGTGAATTTTTCTAAGTTTCAAGGGGCATAACTCTGCACAAAATGGAGGGACATGACCCATATTCGAACTTGACCTGTATTTCTGGGTGTAAAAGCTATATGTAATTGTAAACGTCTTCAAATTGAATAGCATCATTTAAGAACAGATAAATTGGCAACGTGGACCAGACATGCACGTTACGGGTACTTAACCCTCGTCAGTGATCCTCAAATCTAAACAATGAAGTATGCAAAAAAAGTAAGAAAGTTACTATGTCGAAAAGGTGTATCGAAAGACGTAGCAGGATTGGTGGGATATGATGCTACAGGACCCACTTTTTAGAAATGAAAGAAATGAATTGATTATCTATACTGGTTTACCTTTAAATGTCCAGAAACCACAAAATTTTGAATTTTTCTTAGTTTCAAGGGGCATAACTCTGCACAAAATTGAGGGTCATGACCCGTATTTGAACTTGACCTGTATTTCTTGGCGTTAAAGCTATATGCAAGAAATGAATTGATTATTTGTAATAGTTTTCCTTTAAATGTCCGGAAACCACAGGTGGGACGCACGCAAGTACGTACGGACTGACACACGGACGGACAAGTGCATCACTATATATAAATCAAAGCACTGAAGGTACTGAAATCGAATAGCTTAAATATCACTACATGTATATGTATCATTTATTATGTATGTAATTGGAGCCCTATGCAGAACTATATCCAGTGGCGGATCCAGCGCCCCCTTTGCCGGGGGGTCAAAGGGCGAATTTTGCCGATTACTGAAAATGGGCAAAAATATAGGATTTTTTGGAAAATTTTGGGTCAGTGGCGGAGGCGGACGCCCCCTCCGCACCCCCCCCCCCTGAATCCACCACTGATATCAGCGGCTGCCATGAACCCGGAGCCGACTCACCCCTAGGCAGATCATGAAGACATAGAGAGGGAGATTATTTACCGGCAGTGTAATGAGTTCAATTTCTGAAAAGATTAAAATGCATTCAAGGCCTATATTTTTTTTATTATGTTTGTACGTCCTTGATAATGTCTAACACGCTAAAATTCTTCTTCCATTTCCAATCTAAAACCTGAAAACCTTTACATATGATGGTTTGGAATGCCTCAATTCCTAGAAATTGGCGATGTCCAGTAAATACATTTGTAAATGTAAATTTTAAAAGTATACGCATACGCACGTCGTGAGGTAGTCGTAATGTAACACCTGAAAGAGCTTTTTGTTATAAATAACTAAGCCGTTTCTTCTCGATTTTTTAAGACATAGAAACATCCCTTGGACCAAGCCGTAGAAATGGGGATGACGAGACGGGTGCATGCAACGCGAAGTGGTTCTAATTTTCTTTTTTTTTTTTCTTTTCTTTCTGAAAATATTATGAAAACTGGCAAGGGTGACAAGCTCGAAAATTTAAAAAAATACAGAATTACTTGTGTCTAAAAGAACAATGATAAACAAAAATAATTATTACAGTTTTATCCTTCAAACCGGCGAGCGGAATGAGAAGGTAATGTTTTGAATATATGTACATTGTACCAGGGTATATATATATTTTTTTCAGTTTTATAAAGTTTCTAGAAAATGATATGGTGTAATAATGAACGAATAAATTTTAACGTTGGATTTTCAATTATGACCTCTCCCGTAACAAAATTCGTTCATAATGAATTGTCGTTGTACATGTTGTATTCCCAATATTTCTCTCTTACTTCACATCCACATGTTCAATTTTCGTTCCATCAGAAAAGTACAGCTACTTGAAATTAGTTAATACTGCTTTGGCCCCCTCCCCGCCGTATGGATCCACGCATGTGCATTGTTCTATTTTTATTTCACGTTTATAGACAACACGTGTTTATATCCCAATGCTACAAACTTGTACTGGCGTTAAAAAAAAGATTGTCATCGGCCGGCGTCAGCTATCATTTTTAGGTGGCAAGGAACCAATCTCTTTCGCGGAAGGGGGGGGGGGGCTAAATAGTAGACGTATCAGGATTTTTTTTATATACGACCCTAGACGCATTCATGAATGGAACATTCCTGCATATCAATTAGCGCGCCAAAGGAAGCTTGCACTAAAAGTAAGACTCATATGCAGGATCGGATAAAATAAATAAAGAAAACGAACGAATTGTAAGGAAAAGAAATAAGGAGAGAAGAAATATATCCATATACAAATACAAAAATCGTATGACTGAAGTACTGAACCCATGTATCGAACCGTTTTGTTCTCAAAGTAGGTCCAGGTATCCTCCAATTAGAAATTAACATGACGTTATCTTCGTTTGCAGTCGGTCGTTTCCGTCGACAGCTTGCTTGCTGTGATTAGAACTGGCAGATTGCTCGTATGCTACCTCTTCGAAGTATGTGCGGAAGTAAAAAACATCCCTAGTGTGTCCAGCTTCAGGAAGCCGACAATAAGTAACACGACATAAACAGAGTTACATCGTTTACACATTTCAAAGCAGCAGTGACCCTTCTCTTTCAGAAGACTTCATACGTCACCCGATGTGAATTCCTGTGATTTGATTGGTTCGTGCTACAAATTATACAGAATCGGGGCTCTCTAGCGTGAAAAAATTCAGGTGATCTCTTAAAGCTATTCGCTTAATAAAAATCAAAGGTCTCAATTGAAGGGAAATCCCCTCTTCATTCAAATGAGACAAGATGCATCAAAAGCGGATGATTAAAAAAAATTCCGTAGATGCTTTTGTGTTAATATGGTATAGGGGGTGCTGCTGTCAAAGATATATTTACAAAGGCGGAAAATTCATTGTTATTTGAGATTTCACTTCCAAAATAATAATGGCAAAGTTTCATCTTCGTAGCTTAAATACTTTTTGAGAAAAGTGCTGACGCACGTGTACCTCGGATGTACCTTTCACCATGGTCACGAAAGCAATAGGTCTTCCGACGGAAAGACCTAATGAGTATTTCTGACGAAGTCCAAAAAGATGTAAATAAAACACCGCTAAAGACGGTATGGCCGGATTGCAAAGTAAGTTTTTGTCACCAACTGGGTCAAGGTCAAATAATACAGCATAAATTGAAAGGTTTTGTCAGAGGCAACCTACATGTATAAAATAAAGTTTCTACTGCATACAGTTCCATAGATTTTGCTTAAACCAGGAACTTTAACCAAAATCCTTAACTAGGTCAAAGTCCAAGGTCAAGGTCACTAGGTCAAATGTTACGGCATAAATTGAAAGGTCTTGTCATGGGCGAGCTTCATTAATAATATAAAGTTTCTACTGCATACAGTACCATAGATTTTGCTTAAACCAGGAACTTTAATCAAAATCTTTGAGTAGGTCAAAGTCGAAGGTCAAGGTCACTAGGTCAAATGTTACGGCATAAATTGAAGGGTCTTGTCATGGGCAAGCTTCATGTATAATATAAAGTTTCTACTGCATATAGTTACTTATATTTTGCCTCAACCAGAAACTTTAACCAAAATCTTTAACTAGGTCAAAATCCAAGGTCAAGGTCACTAGGTCAAATGTTATGCCATAAATTGAAAGGTCTTGTCATGGGCAAGCTTCATGTATAATATAAAGTTTCTACTGCATATAGTTACTTAGATTTTGCCTCAACCAGAAACTTTAACCAAAATCTTTAACTGGGTCAAAGTCCAAGGTCAAGGTCACTAGGTCAAATGTTACGGCATAAATTGAAAGGTCTTGTCATGGGCAAGCTTCATGTATAATATAAAGTTTCTACTGCATATAGTTACTTAGATTTTGCCTCAACCAGAAACTTTAACCAAAATCTTTAACTAGGTCAAAGTCCAAGGTCAAGGTCACTAGGTCAAATGTTACAGCATAAATTGAAAGGTCTTGTCATGGGCATGCTTCATGTATAATATAAAGTTTCTACTGCATATAGTTCCTTAGATTTTGCCTCAACCAGAAACCTTAACCAAAATGTTGACGGCAGACGGACAGACAGACAGACGGACAGACGGACGGACATCGTCAATCTATAGACCAGAATTGCTTTGCAATCCGGCCAAAAACGCGTCATAATTTGACTTCTGACTGGAACCAAAAACAACAAAACTTGTTGTTAAGACATCCTTTTAGACCATCCAGATGCTTTCGGTTTGTTGATATGTGCTTCAGTTCTGAAGAAGAAGTTTGTCCCCAGTGACCTACTTTTGCCCGTGGTGGCGCCACCTTTTGACAGATCCGGACAAAAAACAACAACGCTTGTAGGGGACCATAAGTACTTTATTCCTACTAAGTTTTATCAAAATTCCTTCAGTGGTTCTTGAGAAGAAGTCGAAAATGTATAAAAGTTTACAACGGACGCCACGCTATGACAATACATGTAGCTCATTTGAGTTTCGCTCATGTGAGCTAAAAATGGTTGCAATCTGTTGACCTCAATGTATCAGTTTTATAAGAGTTTTTCATGATTCTTACATAAACTGGTACTTAAGAACATCTTAATCTACAAAGGAGGGATATCTTTACATACAGAATAAAACACCGCTAAAGACGGTATGGCCGGATTGCAATGTAAGTTTTTGTCACCAACTGGGTCAAGGTCACTAAGTCAAATATTACAGCATACATTGAGAGGTCTTGTCAGAGGCAACAAACATGTATAATATAAAGTTTCTACTGTATACAGTTCCTTAGATTTTGCTTAAACCAGGAACTTTAACCAAAGTCTTTTACTAGGTTAAAGTCCAAGGTCAAGTCACTAGGTCCAATGTTACAGCATAAATTGAAAGGTCTCGTCATGGGCAACCTAAATGTATAATATAAGGTTTCTACAGCATACAGTTCCTCAGATTTTGCTTAAACGAAGAACTTTAACCAAAATCTTTAACTAGGTCAAAGTCCTAGGTCAAGGTCACTGGGTCAAATGTTACGGCATAAATTGAAAGGTCTCATCATGGGCAACCTACATGTATAATATAAAGTTTCTACTGCATACAGTTCCTAAGATTTTGCTTAAACCAGAAACTTTGACCAAAATCTTTAACTAGGTCAAAGTCACTAGGTCCAATGTTACGGCATAAATTGAAAGGTCTCATCATGGGCAACCTAAATGTATAATATAAGGTTTCTACTGCATACAGTTCCTTAGATTTTGCTTAAACCAGAAACTTAAACCAAAATCTTTAACTAGGTCAAAGTCCAAGGTCAAGGTCACTAGGTCCAATGTTATGGCATAAATTGAAAGATCTCGTCATGGGCATCAAACATGTATAATATAAAGTTTCTACTGCATACAGTTCCTGAGATTTTGCTTAAATCAGAAACTTTAACCAAAATCTTTAACTAGGTCAAAGTCCAAGGTCAAGGTCACTAGGTCCAATGTTATGGCATAAATTGAAAGATCTCGTCATGGACATCATACATGTATAATATAAAGTTTCTACTGCATACAGTTCCTGAGATTTTGCTTAAATCAGAAACTTTAACCAAAATCTTTAACTAGGTCAAAGTCCAAGGTCAAGGTCACTAGGTCCAATATTATGGCATAAATTGAAAGGTCTTGTCATGGGCAACCTATATGTATAATATAAGGTTTCTACTGCATACAGTTCCTTAGATTTTGCTTAAACCAGGAACTTTAACCAAAATTTTTAATTAGGTCAAAGTCCAAAGTCAAGGTCACTAGGTCAAATGTTACGGCATAAATTGAAAGATCTCGCCATGGGCAACATACATGTATAATATAAAGTTTTTACTGCATACAGTTCTATAGATTTTGCTTAAACCAGGAACTTTAACCAAAATCTTTAACTAGGTCAAAGTCCAAGGTCAAGGTCACTAGGTCAAATGTTACGGCATAAATTGAAAGGTCTTGTCATGGGCAAGCTTCATGTATAATATAAAGTTTCTACTGCATATAGTTCCTTAGATTTTGCCTCAACCAGAAACTTTAACCAAAATGTTGACGGCAGACGGACGGACGGACAGACGGACGGACAGACGGACATCGTCAATCTATAGACCAGAATTGCTTTGCAATCGGGCCAAAAAGATACATGACTTTTGTGCTCTATTGTGAGTGCTGTTGAGATTGTCGTCAGGATCTTCTTTAACTCATTTGACCCCAGTATTTTTCTGAGCTAAAGGCTCAAAGTGAGCTATTGTCATACCGGTTTGTTCGTCGTCTATCCGTTAACTTTTCACATTTTCAACTTCTCCTCCAGAACTGATCAGAGGATTTTGTTAAAACTTTGTATGCATGAAGTACTAAAGGTCCTCGACTAAGTTTGTTCATTTTGGCCGGAACCCTTAAGGGGTGGATCCATGGCAGGGTCAAATAGGCCCCTTCTCCATAACCGCTGCATGGATTGAAAAACTAATGGCATTTGAGTCATCAGGGAGGATGTATTATTTTTGTTCGTTTCGTTAAAATCTTATCACTAATTTTTTAGGTGTTTCGACGTCTTTTTTTTTACTATTACTTATTTTAATGCAAATTTCAAGGGTGATGCATCTATGGATGCTTACTACAATGCATGGCATGGAGGCTGCATCTGACCCACATTTCAAACTTTAGCAGGTTAGGTAAAATGGGACATGTCAATTCCTGCCTTACCTTAAGTCCTACATCAACTAATTCTTGCATGAATGATGCATCTTGACAGTTTGACAGAAAGTGTTTTGAATATATTTCCCTGACATGATCGCCATAGCACTTTCTATATAGACATAACGTCAGACAGTGCATGCATTTTATATACTGTGTTCTTTATCGTGCATTAACATCGACGGCGGGTGCGGCTAGTCAACAGGGGATGCTTACTCCTCCCGGGCACCTGATCCCACCTCTAGCTTGCTAGGGGTCCGTCGATGCTCAACATAGTGCTCTATTGTGAGTGCTGTTGAGATAATCATCAGGATCTTCTTTAACTCATTTGTGTCACACTTATGCCTTTTGCCGTGTGGAGCTCGTAAAAAAGTTCCCCGCGAGGGGTTTGACAGTAAGTGTTTTGAATATATTTCCCTGACATGATCGCCATAGCACTTTCTATATAGACATAACGTCAGACAGTGCATGCATTTTATATACTGTGTTCTTTATCGTGCATTAACATCGACGGCGGGTGCGGCTAGCCAACAGGGGATGCTTACTCCTCCCGGGCACCTGATCCCACCTCTAGCTTGCTAGGGGTCCGTCGATGCTCAACATAGTGCTCTATTGTGAGTGCTGTTGAGATTATCGTCAGGATCTTCTTTAACTCATCTAAGGATGCTTACTAAAATGCATTGTATGGAAGCTGCATCTGACCCAAATTTTACGCTTGAGTTAGCAGGTTATAGCCATAACAAACTAGAGGAATGCTTATGTGAAAGAATTTTGCTGAAAAGTCTTTTTTTTTTTAAATTTTCTTATGAACAGAACTGCAAAACATACATGTAGGGCCATTGGAGATGACGGCACTCACCTGGACAGCAACATTATCACATAACCAGCATCTGTACCTATATGGCACAAAGTATTTCCAGATGCATCACCCACAAAAATTGGTTAAAATTAAAGAAGGCTGGAAATGAAGGTTCTAATTTTACCTTAACTGGTCAATCAAGCATGAAATAGGTCAGATGCAGCACTTGTCCTCTGCACCATGCATTGTAGTAAGCATCCTCAGATGCATCATCCATGCTAGTTTAGTTGATATAGGACTTACAATAAGGCGAGAATAGACCTGTCCAATTTTACCTAACCTGCTCATTCAGATACAGCATCTGTACCACGCATTTCAGTAAGCATCCTGAGATGCATCACCCATTGAACTTTGGATGACCTAGGATTTACAGTAAGGTGGGAATGGACGTATCTCATTTTACCTAACCTTCTCACTCAAGCATACAATGAGGGTCAGATGCAGCCTCTGTACCATGCATTGTAGTAAGCATCCTCAGATGCATCATACATGCAAGTTTGGTTGATGTAGGACTTATATTAAGGCAGGATTTTAGCTTACCTGCTCATTCAAGCGTGAAATGTGGGTCAGATGCAGACTCGATACCATGCAATGTAGTAAGCATCCTCAGATGCATCATCCATGCAAGTTTGGTTGATGTAGGACTAATAGTAAGGCGGGAATGGACCTATCCCATTTTACGTAACCTGCTCACTCAAGTGTGAAATTCGGGTCAGATGCAGCCTTCGTACCATGCATTGTAGTAAGCATCCTCAGATGCATCATTCATTCAGATGCAGCATCTGTAACATACATTGTATTGAGCATCCTAAGATGCATCATCCACACAAGTTTGGTTGATTTATGACTTATAGTTTGGCTGGAATGGACCTGTCCCGTTTTGCTTAACCTGTAGCGCGGATGCCGGGGCGAGGTGAGCTAAAAAGGAAGGGAGGACGGTATTTTCTATCGTTTTCAACTTCTCTACTGAAATTGCTTATATACTTTTTGATATTGATAGTAAGAGATGCAACTGTGAAAGAATTTTGTCAAAATATGCACTTTTGGATTTTTAAGGAATTTATTTCAGATTGTACCCAAGGGTTCCAATGTACAATATTTTTTTTCCTTTTTCAGTCTTTTTTTTTCATTTTCTAAGAATCTTAATTGTTAGAAATGTAACTGTGAAAGAATTTTGTCAAAATATAAACTTCTTAATGCATTTTTTAGAAATTGTTTATATGGTATGTTTTACATGTCCAATGGACCCAAGGGAAGTGGGTTCAAATCCTGGATTTAGGATTCTAAATTCTTTTTAATTGTGTCAACCTTCAATTTTATTTTTAAGAATTTTTTTTTCGTTTGAAGTACTAAAAAGTTGTCTTTCTTACATCAATTGCTACACATCCTGATGATACCTATGCATACTTTCATTTAAACATGAAAATCTGGATCTGCCCTGGTAAAGTACAACTACAATATTTATCATTATGCATTGTCAATTTGTTAAGAGTGTGCATGGTTATCAGGTGAGCGTTGTACCCCATGGGGCTCTTGTTTAAAATTTCAGGGACAGATTTTACATACAGTTTGCATTATTTTCATCATATACTAATGAACTAACTATCTGGGTATCCTTTTATCCTGTAAGATCTGAGTGTTAATAAGTTCTACTTGAAGCTAAACATTGCAAGGGGCGCAACAAAATAGATTGTTAATTACCTATAAACTTGGCTCGCTTTGCCTTTGTCGGCTCATCATCTTCTACAGGATCTGACAAACATGTATCACTGACAATATTTGCTGTGCCTACTGGTTCACTTTCTTTCTTTTCTGACAACATTATGTCAACATAGCCATGCCATACTTTGTGATGTCCTGTTCATTAGAAAGCAAATAATAAGCAAAAATTATCGATTTGGTAAGAAGTTAAAACAAACACAGGGTAATCAAATATAACATAGCTCGCCTATACAGGTTTTTGTCAGAAACAAGGTTAAAGTTTTTGAAAAGTAGGTCAAAGTCCAAGGTCAAGGTCACTAGGTCAAAGGTCATGGTCTCAAATGAAAGGTCTCGTCACAAGGTATATTCATGTGAAATATCAAATCCCTACCCCTTATAGTTCAAGAGAAATAGGCCAGGTTAAAGTTTTGTCTATTGGCGACGACTACGATGATGCTGAGGGTATGGCATTAGCTCTCCGGACTATTTCGTCCCGACGAGCTAACCAGAAGTCTCTGACGAGACTGTAGCTCTCCTGGTTGTTTTTTCTAAAACATCAATTTCCTTTCTTTTTTTTTAAACCAAGACAATAGGGAGCAGGCGCTTTAACAAATTATAAGTAGCATGACAAAACTACATATCCATTACTAGTATACTGCAACTATAATAGCACTCATATAATTCATAATATCCGAGATAAAGTATTTCTAAAAAGAATGTCACACCCATTTTCCAAGATCCTAGGGGTCAAGGACTGCTAGCTCAAATGAACTACCAATGACACATCAAGACTTGGATAAAGAATTAACTCCCCATCATAAATAGCTTTAAACGAGAAGAGAGCACAACTATATAGGAAAAATTACCACACCCATTTTTCAAAGACCCTAGTGGTATAAGGCTAAAACAAAATATCAGGTGCACATCTATGCCACAGACCTGTATAATCATTGCAAAAAGAATTAATTCTACATCATTTATAGTGTCAGAGGAGTTGCAAGCACAAGATTACATTTACTTATATAGGAAAAATGACCACACCCATTTCTGAAACCCTAAGGGTCAGGGGCTAAAACATAAAAACAGGTGCACAACTAGACCAGAGACCCATAATATTGCAATAAGAATTTAGTCAGAGGAGTTGTGAGCACAAGATTACATACAGTTATATAGGAGAAAATGACCACAACCATTTCTATGATCCTGGGGGTCAGGGGCTCAAACAAAATATCAGCACAACCAGACCACAGACCCATCACATTGCAGAAAGAATTAAGTCTCCATCATTTATAGTGTCAGAGGAGTTGCGAGCACAAGATTACATAGAGTTGTATAGGAGAAAATGACCACACCCAATTCTAAGACCCTGGGGGTCAGGGGCTCAAACAAAATATCAGGTGCACAACAAGATCACAGACCCATCATACTGCAAAAAGAATTAAGTCTTCATCATTTATATTGTCAGAGGAGTTGCGAGCACAGATTATATAGAGTTATATAGGAGAAAATGACCACACCCATATCTAAGACCCTGGGGGTCAGGGGCTCAAACAAAATATCAGGTGCACAATGAGACTACAGAGCCATCATATTGCAAAAAGAATTAAGTCTCCATCATTTATAAAGTCAGAGGAGTTGCGAACACAAGATTACATAGAGTTATATAGGAGAAAATGACCACACCCATTTCTAAGACCCTGGGGGTCAGGGGGCTCAAACAAAATATCAGGTGCACAACAAGATCACAGACCCATCATACTGCAAAAAGATTTAAGTCTCCATCATTTATAGTGTCAGAGGAGTTGCGAGCACAAGATTACATAGAGTTATATAGAAGAAAATGACCACACCCATTTCTAAGACCCTGGGGGTCAGGGGCTCAAACAAAATATCAGGTGCACAACAAGACCACAGACCCATCATATTGCAAAAAAATTAAGTCTCCATCATTTATAGTGTCAGAGGAGTTGTCCGGACAAGATTACATACAATTTAATGACCACTCCCATTTTATAAGACCCTGGGGGTCAGGGACTGAAACTAAATGTCAGGTGCACAACTAGACCATGGACCAAGTAAAATGCAAAAAGAATTAACTTTCTATCTCTAACAGTTTCAGAGGAGTTGTCCGGACAAGATTACATAGAATTTAATGACCACGCCCATTTTCTAAGACCCTGGGGGTCAGGGAGTGAAACTAAATGTCAGGTGCACAACTAGACCATGGTCCAAGTAAAATGCAAAAAGAATTAACTTTCTATCTCTTACAGTTTCAGAGGAGTTGTCCGGACAAGAATTGTTTACGGACAGACGGACAGACGGACGGACGCCGGACAAAGGGTGATCGCATAAGCTCGACTGGTCTGAGACCAGTAGAGCTAAAAACTGGAATGATAAAGCCTGTGTTTGTGAAACACGAAGCCCCCCCCCCCTGGTGGCATCTTTGTTAGTATAAACACCATTTTCTGTTAAGTACATGTATGTGAAAGGTCAAGGTCAGGGTCAATGGGTTAAAAGGTCAAAGGTCAAGGTCACGAGGTCAAAGTTACGGCCAAGGTTAAAGTTTATCAAAAGTAGGTCAAATTCCAAGGTCAAGGTCACAAAGTAAAAAATTCTGGTATCTATGGAAAGGTTTTGTCACAAGGAATACAATTGTGAAATATGAAAGCCCTATCGCTTACCATTCTATGTCTTCCGAAATGGAAGTAACCGGATGTGACATTTCTACCGAATTGAAGCGGCGGGTGTTGCAAGCATTTTGTGCTGTATACAGGGATATGGTCATTATGCATATTTGTCATTCAAAAGTTATGGTCAAGGTTAAAGTTTATCAAAAGTAGGTCAAACCCTAAGGTCAAAAATTGTGGTATCCATGGAAAGGTCTTGTCACAAGGAATACACATGTGAAACATGAAAGCCCTATCACTTACCATTCAAAGTTATGGCCAAGGCTAAATTTTTATTGCGGACAAACAGACAGACAGACGGACGGACAGACCAAACATAGGTAATCACAGATTACGAAGCTCACCTCGTGACAGCAAAATTCAATTAAAACATATTTCTTAGTACATGTATATTGGCTTTTAAAGGCAAAACCACTCAAGCAGAAAAAGTAGGTCAAGGTCATTTTATGAAAGTTTGATCAAAGATACATCCAATATGCAAGTTTGGTACATGTTTCACTTATACTTAACTCAATATTGGCTTTTAAAGGCAAAATCACCGAAGCGGAAAAAGTAGGTCGAGGTCATTTTATGAAAGTTTGATCAAAGATACATCCAATATGCAAGTTTGGTACATGTAGCAGTTATACTTTGCTCAATATTGGCTTTATAGAGCAGAATCACTCAAGCGGAAAAAGTAGGTCAAGGTTATTTTATGAAAGATTGATCAAAGATACATCCAATATGCAAGTTTGGTACATGTATCACTTATACTTTGCTCAATATTGGCTTTTAAAGGCAAAATCACTCAAGCGGAAAAAGTAGGTCGAGGTCATTTTATGAAAGTTTGATCAAAGATACATCCAATATGCAAGTTTGGTACATGTATCACTTATACTTTGCTCAATATTGGCTTTTAAAAGCGAAATCACTCAAGTGGAAAAAGTAGGTCAGATGCTGCATCCAATGCATGGCTCCATCACGGCATCCAAAGATGAATCACTTGTGCAAGTTTGGTTACTGTAGCATAAGTACTTTGTCAGATACTGAGCTACCCCAAACTTCTTAACCAAGTCACTCAAGCGGAAAATGTAGATCAGATGCTGCATCCGATGCATGGGTTCACCTCAGCATCTAAAGATGAATCACTTGTGCAAGTTTGGTTACTGTAGCATCAGTACTTTGTCAGATACTGAGCTACCCCAAACTTCTTAACCAAGTCACTCAAGCGGAAAATGTAGGCCAGATGCTGCATACGATGCATGGGTTCACCTCAGCATCCAAAGATGAATCACTTGTGCAAGTTTGGTTACTGTAGCATTAGTACTTTGTCAGATACTGAGCTACCCCAAACTTCTTAACCAAGTCACTCAAGCGGAAAATGTAGGTCAGATGCTGCATCCGATGCATGGGTTCACCTCAGCATCCAAAGATGAATCACTTGTGCAAGTTTGGTTACTGTAGCATTAGTACTTTGTCAGATACTGAGCTACCCCAAACTTCTTAACCGGACGCGGACGCGGACACGGACGCGGACGCGTGGGGTTATAGCATAAGCTCACTCAACTTCGTCAAGGTGAGCTAAAAACTATATGCCCCTGACTCTTCCATTACAGGGGCATAAAAAGATAAATTCTGTCTGAATCTACCTTATATGAAAGTATTTCAGGTCTATCATATAAGCATCATTATCATTTATACAATGGAAATCTTTTAGAATGGAGGTGTATTCAGAGAACACTTCAACATAATTTATTTTGATTTTGTTTACATGTTATGATATGGTGCACGTAAATAAACAAAATTTTCTGTTGAAGTGTTCTCAGAATATAACTATATACTTGAACAGAATAGATTACCATGATATAAATGATAATGATACCCGTATGATAGGCATGAAATAAAGTAAAAAATTCTGGTATCCCTGGAAAGGTCTTATCACAAAGAAAACACATGTGTAACATGAAACTCCCGAAACGTGCATGTCTGGTCCATGTTGCCAATTTATCTGTTCTTAAATGATGCAAATTTGAAGACATTTACATTCCTACCACTTTTCATTCAAAAATTAATGGTCAAGGTTAAAGTTTTTGATAAGTAGGTCAAAGGCCAAGGTCAAGGTCACAAGGTCAAAAATTCTGGTATCAATTGAAAGGTTTTGTCACAAGGAATACACATGTGAAATATGGAAGCCCTACCACTTACCATTCAAAAGTTATGCCAAATGTTAAAGTTTTTTTTAAGTAGGTCAATGGTCAAGGTCAAGGTCACAAGGTCAAACATTTTGGTATCAATGGAAAGGTTGTCACAAGGAATACACATGTGAAATATGAAAGCCCTATCACTTCCAATTCAAAAGTAATGTCCAATGTTAAATTTTTTCGGACAAACAGACAGACAGACAGACAAACAGACGGACAGGCCAAAAACTATGTGCCCCCGAATCTTTGATTCCGGGGGCATAAAAAGTAACTGATTTCTGTTATAAAATTTTAAAAATGAAATGAGTTATACCCTGACTGATCAAAACAACATTAAATTCTACTCCCATCTCTTCACTCAAATTAATCCTAATCTACACGAAATAAATGAATATATACATATCTATGCTGATCCAATACAAAATGCATTTAATTTTGTAAAAATAAGGATAGGGATACAAGACTCCAGCTATTTGTGCCATCATGGTAATGGTAATAAATGCAAGAAACACAAAACACACTATGTCACATAGAATAAACAGTACATTAAAGAATCATACGTGTCTGAAATGAGTACAATTGAAACAATCATGAATGAGTATTTTTCTAATAAGCACAGGCAAGAATATTAGGAACATAATATACTCCTGTTATTCTTGCCGGTTCTAATTTCTAACAAATCCGAATTAAGACACTTGGAAATCCCCAAAAGCCAAGTCCCATTTTCTGGTAGGATTGAATTCGTAAAAGAAACCCGACCCACGGAACCTTCCCATTATCGCAGAATAAAGAGTGTTAAAAGAAAAATCGTCTGTATATATATACTCCTGTTATTTTCGCCAATAACGTAATACTTTAACAGAATGAAGACCCACAAATGAGTGCAACCTTGCAGTTGGTTGGGGCCTGTGCGTCTCTTTGAGCCTGAGAGCTATGCTGGTGGGAGAACCATCTCCTGGTAGGGTCATTCATGTCAGACAGGTCAGAGGGTAGAGGCCAGACAAAGCTAACTCCACTGGTCCTCCAGGTTGGGGGTTTGGGCTGGGCTAACAACCCAGTCCTGTAAAAAATAGTTTGTTACAGAAACTGCAACCTCTACCGAAAAATCAAATTCAAGGGATTGTGGTTCCCTGCTATGGGTGTTTGTCTTTAAAGAAATACTTTTATATCCTCAACCCTTAACTTTTCATAATATATCTCATGTTTATCCCAATACAAAATCTAAAGATAGGTTAAATTCCAAAGTCAAGGTCAAAAGTTAAAACTTTTAATATCCATGGAAATGTCTTGCCACAAGGAATGTACATGTGAAATACCTATTACTAATTCAAAAGTTATATTCAAGGTGTAAGTTTGTTTTAAGTTGGTCAAACACCAAGGTCAATGTCACAAGGTCAAAACTTTTGGTATCCATGGAAAGGTCTTGTCAAAAGGAATACACATGTGACATACGAAAGCCTTATCACTTAACAATTTTTGCCAGAAAAAAAAGTTTTTCAAAAGCAGGTTAATTGCAAAGATGCAAAATGACCTTTTCCAACCTGTGACTTTGACCTTTGACATATGACCTTGAAAATCAATAGGGTTCTTCCTCTTGTCATAGCCTATCAGTATATGACGTTTGGTTAAGATTCAATCAAAAATGCACCCTCTAGACCGTATACAAGGATTTAGTGACGAACACACTCACTTGCACATGAACGACTGCTTTACCTTATCCCCCTGCAACTATGTTGCAAGGGGATAAAAATCTTTTTATCATTCATACTGTCTAAGTAATGGTGTTCAGAAGATTACATAGAGTTGTATACTAGAAAATGACCACATCCATTTTCTAAGACCCTGTGGTCAGGGGCTAAAACTAATTATCAAGTAGATAATCAAACCAAATCAATACACATGTATCACTGTAGCATATCACATGATATGCAAATAATCTCTTGAAATGAAATTAATTCTTACAAAGTAGATTTAGACAGTATTTACCTTGTTTAATCGAAGGGGTTCCCAGGCTAGAGATTATTTGCCTGTCACGTGATATGCTACCGTGATGTATTATGCAAAAAGAATTTATGCTCTATCAATTATGCACTCTGAGAATTGGTGTTTACAAGAATGCATAATATATATGATATTTATGATAATGACCATACCCATTTTCCCAGACCCTTCGGGTCTGAATCTCAACGAAAACATTAGGTACATGTACACAGCTTGACCATAGACCCATCATGTTGCAAAAAGAAATGACTTTGAATCCTTTATACTGTCTGAGAAATGATGAACAGAAATCAAATTCAAAAAAATTTGTGGTCCCCCGCTTTTGGGTTTTTGTCTTGAAAGAAATGCTTACAGACCCCCCCCCCCCCCATTCTTAAGTTTTCATAATAGATCTCATTTATTATCCAATTCTAAATATGAAAAATTCAACTCTAAGAAAAGGTCAAAGGCTCAAAACTTTTGTTTGTTACCAAGGGACAGGGCTAATGAAAAGGTACGCACATGTGAAATATTAAAGTACTATCATTCAAATTACCATCCAAAACTTGGCCAAGGTCACAAGGTCAAAAATTCTGGTATCCCTGGAAAGGTCTTATCACAAGGAAAACACATGTGTAACATGAAACTCCCGAAACGTGCATGTCTGGTCCATGTTGCCAATTTATCTGTTCTTAAATGATGCAAATTTGAAGACGTTTACATTCCTACCACTTTTCATTCGAAAGTTATGGTCAAGGTTAAAGTTTTTGATAAGTAGGTCAAAGGCCAAGGTCAAGGTCATAAGGTAAAAAATTCTGGTTTCCATGGAAAGGTCTTATCGCAAGGAATACACATGTGTAACATGAAAGTCCTACCAATTTTCATTCACAAGTCATGGTCAAGGTTTAAGTTTTTGATAAGTAGGTCAAAGTCCAAGGTGAAGGTCAGAAGGTCAAAAATTTTGGTATCCATGGAAAGGTCTTGTCACAAGGAATACACATGTGAAATATCAAAGCTCTATTACTAATAATTATATAATAGGACAAAACAACAATATCCATTTCCTAAGACCTTACAGGTGAACAACTAAATCATAAATCTTTTAAACTGCAAAAAGAATTAACTTTCTATCATTTATACTTTCTGAGAAATGGTGACCACAAGATTACATAGAGTTATATAGGAAACCAAAAGTCTCTGACGAGACTGTAGCTCTCCTGGTTGTTTTTTTTTTCTAAAACATCAATTTCCTTTTTTTTTTTAAACCAAGACAATAGGGAGCAGGCGCTCCAACAAATTATAAGTAGCACGACAAAACAGCATATCAATGAGATCACTCATATAATTCATAATGTCCGAGATAAAGTATTTTAAAAAACAAGAGGCCCAAGGGGGCCACATCGCTCACCTGAGTTGCAGACAAAGGGTTAAAAGTCACAAAAATACTTCTACAGATCAAAGCCCTTGACATCCATATTTGTTGACCTATCGACAACAAAAACACAAACTTGGCAGAGGACCTTGAGTACTAGCTTTCTGGAAGGTTTCGTGAAATTCTGTGCAATGGTTGCAGAGGAGATTTGGAAAATGTGTCAGCCAATCAGAGTCCTCGGCAGCCATATTTGTTGACCGATCAGCACAAAATACACAATCTTGGTAGAGGATCTTGAGTACTTTCTTCCTGTTAAGTTTCATGAAATTCTCCGCAGTGGTTTTTTGCAGAGAAGATGTTGAAAATGTATAAGCCAATCAGAGCCCTCTGCGGCCATATTTGTTGACTGATCGGCACAAAAAAACACAAACTTGTTGGAGGACCTTGAATACTTCCTTCCTGTAAAGTTTCATGAAATTCTGTGCAGCGGTTGCAGAGGAGATGTCGAAAATGTATAAGCCAATCAGAGCCCTCGGCAGCCATATTTGTTGACCGATCGGCACAAAAAACACAAACTTGTTGGAGGACCTTGAATACTTCCTTCCTGTAAAGTTTCATGAAATTCTGTGCAGCGGTTGCAGAGGAGATGTCGAAAATGTGTCAGCCAATCAGAGCCGTCGGCAGCCATATTTGTTGACCGATCGGCACAAAAAACACAAACTTGTTGGAGGACCTTGAATACTTCCTTCCTGTAAAGTTTCATGAAATTCTGTGCAACGGTTGCAGAGGAGATGTCGAAAATGTGTCAGCCAATCAGAGCCCTCGGCAGCCATATTTGTTGACCGATCAGCACAAAAAACACAAACTTGGTGGAGGACCTTGAGTACTTCCTTCCTGTAAAGTTTCATGAAATTCTGTGCAGCGGTTGCAGAGGAGATGTCGAAAATGTGTCAGCCAATCAGAGCCCTCGGCAGCCATATTTGTTGACCGATCAGCACAAAAAACACAAACTTGGTGGAGGATATTGAGTACTTGCTTCCTGTGAAGATTTGTGAAAGTCTGTGCAGCGGTTGCAGAGTAGATGTTGAAAATGTTAAAAGTTTACGCCGGACGGACGGACGACGACGGACAGACGACGGATGGCGCGCTATGACAATAGCTCACTTGAGCTTTGCTCAGGTGAGCTAAAAATGCCACACCCATTTTCCAAGATCCTAGGGGCCAGGGGCTGCTAGTTCAAATGAACTATCAAAGACACAACAAGGCTACAGATCCATAATATTGCATAAAGAATTAACTCTCCATCATTAATAGCTTTAGAAAAGTAGAGAGACAATTATATAGGAAAAAATTACCACACCCATTTTTAAGACCCTGGGGGTCTAGGGCTAAAACAAAATATCAGGTGCACAACTAGACCACAGACCAATCATATTGCAAAAAAATTAAATCCCAATCATTTATAGTGTCAGAGGAGTTGCGAGCACAAGATTACATAGAGTTAAATATGAGAAAATGACAACACCCACACCCATTTCTAAGATCCTGGGGGTTAGAGGCTCAAACAAAATATCGGGTGCACAACTAAACCACAGGCCCATCATATTGCAAAAAGAATTAAGTCTCCATCATTTATAGTGTCAGAGGAGTTGCGAGCACAAGATTACATAAAGTTATATAGGAGAAAATGACCACACCCATTTCTTAAGACCCTGGGGGTCAGGGGCTTAAACAAAATATCAGGTGCACAACTAAATCATAGACTTATCATATTACAAAAAGAATTAAATCCCAAAAATTCAATAGCATAATAAGCTCAAAATGCATCGAAGATGCAAAATGCCGAGTTGCAAAACTGGAATGTAAGTATGAATACATGGAATATGCAGACTAACATGAAATGTGTATGGTATGTAACAACATTTTGTGGTCCTAAATGAAAATTTCTGGATCAAGAAATGGTCTTCTCTTTATTCTATATCAGCGTGTAATATATTTTCAAGGATACAGATTTTCCTGTGACCTTGATCTTTGACCTTTTGACCCAAAAATTAATGGCAAGTTTCATGATTATAGGTGCAATACAGGCTCAAAAATGGTCTGGAAACCATTTTCAATTACCAAAGTCCTGTGACCTTGATCTTTGATCCTTTGACCCCTAAATCAGAAGTGGTCATTTTCTATTCACTGGAAACATTTCTGGCAAGTTACATGATTATAGGTGCAATACAGGCTCAAATTCAGTCGGAAAACCATTTTTAATCATCTTAGTCCTGTGACCTTGACCTTTGACCTTTTAACCCCAAAATTGATAGTGGTCATCCTTGATCCATGGGAAACATTTCTGGCAAGCTTCATGATTATAATTGCAATACAGGCTGAAATATGGCCCGGAAACCACTTTCAATCATCGGAGTCCTGTGACCTTGACCTTTGACCTTTTGACCCCAAAATCAATAGGGGTCATTCTTGATTCATGGGAATCATTATTGGCAAGTTTCATGACTTTAGGTGCAATACAGGCTAAAATATGGCCAGGAAACCATTTTCAATCATCAGAGTCCTGTGACCTTGACCTTTGACCTTTTGACCCCAAAATCAAAAGTGGTCATTTTCTATTCACAGGAAACATTTCTGGCAAGTTACATGATTATAGGTGCAATACAGGCTGAAATATGGTCCGAAAACCAATTTCAATCAACAGAGTCCTGTGACCTTGACCTTTGGACCCCAAAATCAATAGGCCTCATCCTTGATTCAAGGGAAACATTTCTGGCAAGTTTCATGATTATAGGTGCAATACAGGCTGAAATATGGTCCGGAAACCATTTTCAATCATCTGAGTCCTGTGACCTTGACCTTTAACCTTTTGACCCCAAAATCAATAGGCCTCATCCTTGATTCAAGGGAAACATTTCTGGTAAGTTTCATGATTATAGGTGCAATACAGGCTGAAATATGGTCCGGAAACCATTTTCAATCATCTGAGTCCTGTGACCTTGACCTTTGACCTTTTGACCCCAAAATCAATAGGCCTCATCCTTGATTCAAGGGAAACATTTCTGGCAAGTTTCATGATTATAGGTGCAATACAGGCTGAAATATGGTCCGGAAAACAATTTTCAATCATCTGAGTCCTGTGACCTTGACCTTTGACCTTTTGACCCCAAAATCAATAGGGCTCATCCTTGACTAATGGTGAGTAAGTGTATGAAGTTTCATTGTTATAGCCTCTTTCGTAGTTGACTTATAGTCCGGAAACCAATTGTTGACGCCCTCCCGCCCGCCCGCCCGCCCAGACGCCCGCCCGCCCGTCTCACATCAAATTAAGAGCCGAGTTTTGCAACTCGGCTAATTAAAAACCTGATTAATTTACAGCATGGACCAGACATGCACGTTTCGGGTACTAAACCCTTGTCAGTGATCCTTAGTCTAAACAATGTAATATGGCCAAAAAGTATGAAAATTGTCATGTCCAAAAATGTACCAAAAGACATAGCAGAATGGGTGGAATATGATGCTACAGGACCCATGTTTTAAAAATTTCAAGAAATTTTGTAACAGAAAATTTCAAATGCGTTGAAGAGACTGACGATCAACCAAAGTTGATCGAACTTATTTGTCATTGGCTACATGTGCCCTCGGGGACTCTTGGTCCACCAGCAGTGACACTCACAAAGTAGTTCAAATGTTAAACGTCTTTAAATTCATTTAAAACCTATTTTAATATCATATGCATTAATATCAACAAATGCTCACATAATGGACAGTAAAGTAAAATGGAGTCTATATCATTCTCACACTCTAATAACGTTTATGAAACTAGCATCTCAGTATCACAGAATATTCTTTTTCGTTATTTTCTGATTTGCATGCAAAGTTCAATGATAGAAACTTGAAACAGTCGCTTTTCAATGGAATATCCAAAGCAAACACAAAGGTATATGACAAAGCATGCTAATTCCATTAATGTATTACTCAAAATATCTAAAAGTACCAGAAGTCTCTGATGAGCTCTTCTGGCTGTTTTGTTAAATTCACTGAACCCAAAGTCATATGCCCAGCTAATATAGTTCAATTATGCAACATCAAAAATAAAATCATTTTGTAAAATTCCACATTAATGTGCAGCAAAAAAGAATAAAACAATGAAATGATTTCATAAATTAAGTTTATTTAAAATTGAACACCAAACCTTTCATTATCGATAGCTAGCATGCCAGAAATTATAAAGCCTGTGTTTGTGAAACAAGAATGCTCCCCGTGGCATCTTTGTTAGTATAAACACCACTTTCTGTTAAGTATGTGAGAGGTCAGGGTCAGCGGTATGTTGGTATCAATGGAAAGATCTTGTCACAAGGAATAAACATGTAAAATATGAAAGCCCTATCACTAACCATAAGTTATGCCCAATGTTAAAGTTTTTGAAAAGTATTTCAAAGGACAAGGTTAAGGTCACGAGGTCAAAAATTTTGGTATCAATGGAAAGGTATTGTCACAAGGAATACACATGTGAAAAATGAAAGCTTTATCACCAGCTTCCATTCAAAAGTTATGCCCAATGTTAAAGTTTTTCGGACAAACAGACAGACGGACAGGCCAAAAACTATATGCTCCCGAATCTTTTAATCCAGGGGCATAAAAAATAAAGATTTTTCGGTTTTGCCTTTATTCATATTAAATAATACTGAAATCTATGAATGCTTTTGAATAGTTTTGATTTCATCTTAATACATGTAATGTAAGTCAAAACCGTGTTAATCCAATATTAATTCAAGTGTGTTGTGCAGAAACTGAGCCAATTTGTTTTCCAAAAAGCAGGGTACGGTGTATCAAACCTCATGGCCCATTGAAGCCACTTGCACAAATAATTTTCGGTAAATATGCTGAAATGCGGCGCTTCTTGCCTATGCATATTTCAACAGGCGAGAAGGAGCGTTGCATTTCAGCATACACTGTTCGAAAACTCAATCAAGTGGTTTCGCTAGGTCTCGCAGTTTGATGCACTATATTCTGGTGTATCTGCTTTTAGGGAAATTAAAAGGTTCATGATATTGTTAATCTTGTCAAACTGGCAGACCTACGACGTCATTATTTACTGTTAACTAATTGTTTTACCTCGTCATAGGTCTGTTACATGGACAAGTTGTTAGCGGAGAGAGTTCATAAAATGTATCGGTTGCAAGCTCTGTAGACCATTTTTTCACTCCAATAATTGCATTGGATTCATCATTTACAACTTGCACTCATTGTGTCGTTTAAAATGTTTTTGTCCAAATAATAGTGGTACGTTTTCTTATGTAAGACTACATATTTTTCTGCATTGTACAGTTCGTACTTGGGCAATCGATTCCAATGAAAAGTTGGCTTTGCCAACTCAATAAAAAGAACAATGCCGGCCTACTTGTCCATTCTCAATAAAACTGTAATATCTCCCATCCCAAACTTACATTGGTACTGATAAATTCATCATGCCAGAATTCTTTGAAAGAAAAATAAAAACTGATAAATTTCCCAATTCTGTTCAAATAAAATGTCTTACATTGAGTGGCACCACCTACATGTACATTAGACGTTTCTTAATAAATTCTCATGAATATCAATAGAAAATCGAAAGCGAGGCTAAACTAGGTTGCTGATGTAGACAATATGGCGGCGTCCATGAAAAAATGTTCTAGCATCGCGACTAGTGACTTATCGAGCTTGCCGGACTTAAACTTCAGCTTCGTTGAAAGTTTCCTGGAAAAGCAGTCTAAGAGTTCTGGAAGGGAACAGATGAACAAAGGTTTTAAGTACTATAGTGAGGGATATATCCATGCAATCAAACGTAAGTAACAGCACATGATGCACGATACAATCATTGTAACAACGTCAATTTCAGAGTGAGCAGTAGATGTAGACCTCTGCATGTATGCTCGATACCTTCAGATCCAGAACATATGATGTTTTAATTATATCCTTTTTTATAAGTACGCTTGAAATCAGTAATAAGCCATGCCTGGATTCAGAGTATTTTCCTTAGGGTCCAGTCCAGAGAGGGGAGGGGGGGGGTGTTTCAAAGACAAGATTTTCATTGAAAAAAAAAAAAACCATGCAAATATGTACATCTTGAAATTAGTTAGTACATTGTAATTATAAGTACAACATGAATATTTGATCTTAAATAATTTTAAAATATCAATTTGGATTTGCAGTGTATCCAGATGAAAGTACAGATATATGCACTGTGAAAGGAAAATGCTACAGATCCCAAAAGAGAAATGAATCTCCACATGAGATAGAGGTATGAGATAGGGGTATTACTTTGATTATTCATCTGTTAGTGCATGAACAGTGTTTCAAATACTGATCCATAGATATTAAAAATTTGCCCAGAAATTTATTCCCAATTTTCAGTTTACTTTCAAATAGTTTTAAAATATTGCAAAATATGTCAATCAGGTATGAGTGACTTAAGACATGCTTTTAATACAGTACCTGTATAACAAATTTGAAATAAAATATTTTTCTCTAGATTGTGGTGCACAAAGACAAAACCATAAGTTCCTCCAATTGCTCCTGTACCATTGGTAAGTGTGGACATTGTGGACATGTTACAGCCATGCTTTATCAGTTGGCTCATTATAAGCAGGCAGAAATCAAATTCATTCCGACAGATGTCGCAAAAACTTCTAGACCACAAACATGGCATGAACCAAGAGGTGAAAAACTGCATGCAGCTAAAGTTGACAACATTGTAGTTCAAGGGTATGACAGGCAAAACCCTCAAAGAGCAACCAAGGGTATTAAATCTACTATGTATCAGCCAATGTCAAAGGGAGTTGACCTAAATATTGATGCCTTGCTGTCAAAAACACAGGGCATGGATATTTTGTTTGGAACAGTTGTTGACAAAGAGCAGACAACAAAAACTGTAACTACCAAGTTTGGTGATTACCCACGAGGGAGTGTTTTAAGTTACCAACAAAAACTTCACAATGATTTTATTATTAATCTCATGGAGGAAAATACTTTTCCAGACATTCCTGTTTGCAACCAAATTGGATCTAATAATTTCAATTATGTCATGACTCTCAATCAGTCAAAATTATTGGAATCACTTAGTGTGTCCGAGAGTGAATGCCATGAGATAGAAAAGTGCACACATCTGCAGTCTCAGGATAGGAAATGGCATAATATTAGAAAGGAGCGAGTAACTGCATCCAATGCTGGCAATATTGCAAAAAGAAAAAAAGGTAATAATTTTTTTTTGTGTATCAAAAACACCAAGTATAGGCTTTGATTTCAGTAATCATCTGTAAATCAAATGTCATGATAGACATTCTAACATTGAATTGGAAATACTAGGTATATTTTTCTTACTCCTTAGTCGAAAATAATATCTCACTCGCTGTGTACAGAAATCTTGGTTTATTTGATTTTCTATCAATTTACATTCACTATTCTTCCTTTTCTTCGAACTGACAGTGCAGGACAACCTAAGTATTTTTGCATCTTTATTTCTTATTTTAGATGGAGGACCCCTTGCAGAGAGATTAAAGTCGACACGTTTCAGACAGACAGCTGCTATGAAGCATGGTATAGAAACAGAGACTGTTGCAGCACAGGAATATAGCAAGGTGCTCTTTTCTGTTAATTATTATACAGTTATAAACATTTAACTCAGTGTATATGATGTGATATTGATGTCATATGAAAATATTGATCAAGGCCGAGCCAAGGTTAATAGAATCATATTATGTCAATATCACATCTCATACGGTACATCGTATTAAAAGTGCATAACTGTTTCATAAGTAATGTTGGTTCTATTCTGATATAAAAAATTTCCTTTCTAAATTTATACCATGGTGTCTAACTACTTATACAGTATATCTATATACATGCATGTTGGTGATGTACATGTATTTAATAAGCCTATAATCAGACAGCCAATATAGACTTACTACCCAGTGCATTACAGTAAATTTTGGTGCAACCTAGATGATTTAACATTTTTAATCACACAATTGTCATTGACAACAATTCATAAAACACCATCAAATACTACCCCTATCTTTAACTCTGAATTTCAGACAATGGGAGATAATGTCAACCTGTACCCATGTGGAGTTGTAGTTAGCCCATATTGTCCTTGGATGGCTGCATCACCTGACAGAAAAGTCTATGCACCAGAAAGATCACAGAAATATGGATTATTGGAAATCAAATGCCCAGTGACAAATGACCTAAGTTCATGTGAATATCTACATAATGTAAATGGTTCTTTGAAATTGAAACAAAATCATAATTACTACTACCAAGTTCAGATGCAAATGGCTGTTACAGGTCTGCCGTGGTGTGATTTCTTTGTATATATAGCCACCGATTCACATCAAGAGACAATTTATTTTGACATGGATTTCTGGCAGGCAGCGAAGGATAAATTGGATGTGTTCTATTTTACACATTATCTTGCCTGATTATGTAACAATTTACATGTCTAGGTCAAAGTTGAATTTCATAGAGATGTACGTGATTAAAGTTCAACCGCAAGTTTGAATGATGTTAACATGGCTCATGTGTATCAATACACACTCCAAAGTTTGAATAAATAGAGCAATTATAGCTCTCACCATATTGTACTAAATTATATAAGTGTGACTGTGAAAAATAACATCTTTTACATAATGAAACGGTATCATGCTTACATTATCTTTTAAAAATTGTGTTATACAATGATATATGCAAAATTTGTGAAATACTGTAAATTTCACAATATTTATAATTAATTTTTATTTCAAAAGATGAATCACACTTTTAATTTAGTACTAATCTATGGTGTTGGCTATGTAAAGTTTTCTATAAGTTGGGATGATAATTCATAGACTTCATTGACTTAATTAAATCATATAACACAATGATTAGTTTTTCTTCTTTATTAAAGGTCTCTTAAACAAAGTTAGAATATTTACAACAGTCCAAAGCTGGTTAACAGATCCAGCGATTGAAAGCGGAATAACAGAATTAAATAGTCTGTATTCTTTTACTTTCTTAATATGGCATTCCACATGAATGCGCAAAGATGCAATTTTTTTATTATCTTCAATTTGGGACTGCGTAAACTGTCCATCTGCACATAAAAAGTGAGGAGTTGCAATTGAAACACCAGAGCCTGTCAACACTCTGTCTAAAACAAAACCTTTGTCCGCCATTATTTGGTCTCCAGGTTCTAAGAGTTCTATCAGCCCAGAGTGCTCTGTAATTGCTACATCAGATATACATCCGGAATACAAAGATGATATAAACGTAACAGCTTTATGTGGGGCAATTCCCACTAAACCCTTCAATGTGTTATGACTTTTGTATGAAGAGAATGTTTTTGATCCTAGGGCAAGTGAAGAGGGGCGCTCTGTATAGATTTCTGTACAGTCAATTATAATACGTGTATTCGGATATAGCAGTTTGAAGTCTTCAGGCATATGTATTTGTATCTTATCCCGATTTGGCCAAATATTGATACTTCCAAGAAGAAAATATAAAAAGTTTGCCCAAGTGATAAGCTTACGACTTACAGAAGATTTATGAATATTGAATCGAACAGCTAAATCCTCTGATAAAAATCCACATCTTACTCGACATAAAAACATGAATAGCTCATCAATCGGTTCCAATGATTTTGGTCTTCCTCTTATTCCATGGTCATTTTTCACATTATAATAGACACTTTTCATGTAAAATACTGAGGATTTTATAAATTCAAAAAATAGCAATCCAAGGAATGCTTGTGTCGCCTGCGAAGCTGATTTTTTTTATTGAAAGTAGGTCAAATATCAAGGGCAAGGTCACTGGGTCAACATTATGGAATGTTCAGAAAGGTCTTTTCAAAAGGAATACAAATGTGAAATATCAAAGCCCTATCACTTACCAATCAAAAGATAAAGCCAATCTTAGATTTTGTGAAAAGTAGGTCAAATATCTAGGTCAAGGTCACGAGGTCAAAATAATGGTATGTGTAGAAAGGTCTTGTGACAAGGAAAACACATGTGAAATATAGATATAGCCAATCTAAGATTTTTTTGAGAAGTAGATCAAATATCTAGGTAAAGGTCACAAGGTCAGCAATTATGGTATGTGTAGAGAAGGGATTATTTTTAAAGTAGGTCAAATATCTAGGTCAAGGTCACGAGGTCAAAATTATGGTAGTGTAGAAAGGTCTTGTCACAAGGAATACACATGGGAAATATCAAAGCTCTATCACTAACCAGTCAAAAGATATAGCCAATCTTAGATTTTTTGAAAAGTAGGTCAAATATCTAGGTCAAGGTCACGAGGTCAAAAATTATGGTATGTGTAGAAAGGTCTTGTCACAAGGAATACACATGTGAAATATCAAAGCCCTATCACTTACCAATAAAAAAATATAGCCAATCTTAGATTTTTTGAAAAGTAGGTCAAATATCTAGGTCAAGGTCACGAGGTCAAAAAATTATGGTAGTGTAGAAAGGTCTTGTCACAAGGAATACACATGGGAAATATCAAAGCTCTATCACTTACCAGTCAAAAGATATAGCCAATCTTAGATTTTTTGAAAAGTAGGTCAAATATCTAGGTCAAGGTCACGAGGTCAAAAATTATGGTATGTGTAGAAAGGTCTTGTCACAAGGAATATATATGTGAAATATCAAAGCCCTATCACTTACCAATAAAAAAATATAGCCAATCTTAGATTTTTTGAAAAGTAGGTCAAATATCTAGGTCAAGGTCACGAGGTCAAAAATTATGGTATGTGTAGAAAGGTCTTGTCACAAGGAATACACATGTGAAATATCAAAGCCCTATCACTTACCAGTCAAAAAATATAGCCAACCTTAGATTTTTTGAAAAGTAGGTCAAATATCTAGGTCAAGGTCACGAGGTCAAAAATTATGGTATGTGTAGAAAGGTCTTGTCACAAGGAATACACATGTGAAATATCAAAGCCCTATCACTTACCAATCAAAAGTTATGGGGTGTGACACCCAAGTGTGACAGACAGACGGACAGACAGACAGACAGACGGACGGACGGACAGACGGACAACGTGATCCCTAAGTGTCGCTGTGCTTCGCAGGCGACACAAAAAGGCTAGAAAGAGCTCGTAGGAATAAAACCCAGTGTAAAAGTCTATCATATCGTCATCAAATGAGAATCTATTGACTCCAAATTTTTCAATCCTTAGTCTTTCCCTCAATTCCTCAATTTCTTTGTCTTTAGCTTTAATGATATCTTCTTTCTCCTGTATATGTTGTTCCAGAATTTCCAGTTTACCTCCATTGTTGTTCTCATCACCATGTGCTCTGTAATTAGAAAATGAAAGTTCAATCAATTATTTTTCACAAGGTCAAATTATTAAGGGACAAGGTAGTTCTCATATTATTTTAAAGGACACTTATCTGTTTATCATGAAGCTTTACAATTTTAAGAAGGCACCATTAAGTGTTAATTGACTCAAATATCAAGATTATGCATACTACTGTAGCTCAACTGCCTGATTGGGCAACGTCATTTGCCAGGCCTTGACTTTATTTCACGGAACATGTAAATTTGAGCTAGGACTGTCAGAACATGATGATTCCATCTTCGTCACGACCGAAGTTTTACTTTCGTTTTCCATATACAATACATGATTAATCTCGATCTCGTTTTAAAGAACGATGCGATCGGCCCCTCAGTGTTTATCCCAGGATTTTAAGACACACAGCTATTTGAAATCGTTTCAAAAATAATTATTTTTGATTTTTCCTTTTTTTTTTGGTGATCATAAATTCCTAGGACCGGAAAATAAAAAAAAAATCCCCAAAAAATGATTTTATTCTTTTTCTAGATTAGCAAAAAATACGGTTGCCGGATCCGTAATCCAATTTATAAAAAAAAATCTGGCCTTACATACTCTCAACCCCATCACTAGCTATGCACTCACATTTATGAATCGATTGTGAGGAAATCTAATTTCTAAATCTCAAAAGCTAATTTAGTAATTTTTATTGACTTACAAGACTGATATTTCGTTTGATGCTATTTCTGGGTCCTGTTTACTGAAGTTCTGTTCATCGTCACTGTGCGTGAGAGATATTTCAATGTCTACAGCATTGTTGGTCCTTTCCGCAAGAATTTTTCTTTCTGTAGGTGGTTTTCTTGGCAATTTATCAGGTTTACCAGTATTCCATTCAAACACAAAGGGGACAACATCTGGCTTTAAGCATTTTCTAACTAATGTCCATCGGTAGTCTTCAGCTGTGAAGTGACGAGAACACACCACTGTGTTTTTCCCAATCTAAAATGAGTATGTTTTAAAATAATTATTACGTGTAGCAACTTTTAGTGTTATTAATAATTATTCTATATTTGATGTGCTATTTTATATTAACTGTAACTCCTTGCGTAAATACACTTTATCTGCAAAAGTGATTGCAACGTTCAACCCCTCCCCCATCCCACCCACCCCATTTCACCAAGCTTTCTATTTCAGTATTTGACAATTACCATTGATTCAATAATGAAGTGTTGAATTAAAAATGATAGTACTAGGATTTCAATTATTAAATTAATACACATGGTTTCATTGAAAATAGCAAGAGTCCACACTAGAACAGTAGAATTCTAAATACAACTATAAAATATGTCTACTTTCTGTTTCAGTTGGCTGGGAAGGGGGATGCCGGATGGGGGGGTATTGATGTTAATATTTCTGGACAATTGACCTTCGGTGGTTATTTGAAATTCTATAAAATTGATCACATACTTATGAGTAAATCATTCCATCGAATGACCGAACATGCTACGGAAATGTTCAAAGTGTACGTCGTTCTGTGAGCTGATTCAGTGATTGTGATTTACCTTGAAAAATGGACCTTCGTCTCGTCGTATGGCATGGATCCATTTCTTCCTTAATTCCCTCTTCTTCTCTGAAGGGAAATGATGGAAACTTAATTCAAGGTGTATCCGCCCGTTCCCGTTGCATCTTGGAACGCAACAATAATCGTCTTTTTTCCCGACTTGTAGTTGTACTTCGCCTTCGGTCGCCATCTTGTTTGAATGCCTAGGTAAGCCTCGCTTTCATCACTATGACCCGGGGTCATATGAATACATGCATAACTTTTGAGATCGGTCTATAGAACTGATAACTTATTATTAATTGTCAGAATGATATTTCATCTAAGGTCGTGTACAGCTATAGTATGCCCTTAAATAATTTGAGAGTTGCAAGCACAGATCCATGTGGGGGCGGTGCAAACACCCCCTTCTAGAATTATACCAAGTTTTTTCCCCTGTTATAATGTAAATTTTTTTCAGGCTCAAAGGTTGACCAACCTGACAGGCTGGAACACCCCCCCCCCCCCCCCCCCCGTTAGAAAGGGTGGGGTTCGACTCCTTATTTGTTGTTCAATAAATTCGATTACTTACGATGCTTTTCTGTGACCTTTCTAGATTTTTTTTCAAATTAGTATACATACCGAAAAGGGGTGTAAACCCATGTTTTGAGAAAATAAAACATACATTGAGAAAAATCATGCACTTTCGGCAAATACCATGGGCCTATACCTGATAAATTCTTCCTCAATTCCTGGCATTTCTTTAAAACAGTTTCCAATGTATACATTAAAAACACATTATTTATAGAATAACTGTCTTTTGGAATGTGATTATACTGTGATAACCTACAATGGATCCAGGAATTATATTCCATAATGCGCGTTAGCGCATTATGAGAAACATAATTCCTGGATCCATTGTAGGTTATCACAGTATAATCACATTCCAAAAGACAGTTATTATATATATTTACATTCCAGTTTTCATGCTTTGATGACGTTTAAATACGTTTACAACTACGTTGCTAAGGCTCTGTTACTACGTACCGTCAAGGTTCAAATTAAGCCAACTTACTATGACGTCACAGTTCAAATCACGCCACTGCAGTTATACTCCTATAATCACAGTGTAAATTCTATACAAATGAATGGGCATATGTAAATATTCTTCAATATTCGATGTTTTTATATTCACAAACGTAAATTTATACATGTCTAGGCTAAGTACAGAAAAATCTTTGTATGGAACGATTTCAAGAAGATTGTGTGTAGGACCAATGCAAGTCGTTATCAAAAATGTGCCATTTTCTCATCTTAATATCTGGATTTAGAGTCTGAATTTTTAAAAATGCAACATGGAATTGATAGATATACCTCTGAAGTATAAGTGACAAAGATGTCAAGGAATTTGATCGCGATTTCGGTGATAGCGGAGCAAATTGAGGACAGTACTAAAGCCAAAATATACGCATGATTTTACTATCATAGTAATCCCATAATGCAAAGTTCATTGAAGCGATTGGTTGAATATGAGAGAGCGATCACTCTGAACTGATTATGTGACGCAGTCGTTCCGCTATGCTTGACTTCCATATAAGGAAGTTTCCCGACTGTTCAACCTGAGCATAGTATTGGTCGTAGGTACACATATCATACACTGTTAGTTATGAGAGTCTGAGATCTATCCCCCTGTATAGATTTTAATCGGAATATATGCTGACAAAGTAGAGATTACTTCAATTTTCTGATTTCTGAAGTGAGCTGGATGGACAGTAACCTGCTCACTCAAACATGAAATGTTGGTCAGATACAGGATCCATACCATGCATTGTAAAGGGCATCTTTAGAAGTTAGATGCATCATCCATGTAAGTTTTGTTGATGTAGGACTTAACAGTTTGGCAGGAATGGACCTGTCTTGTTTTGCTTAACCTATAGTGCAGACATCGACTTCGTCGAGGTGAGCTAAATATTACTGTCTGTGGAGGAAAGGAGACAACACCATACCACATTATGCTAATGACTATCTTCTTGAGCTAAAAGTGTTACTACCTATTCCAGTTGCAGCAAAATTAATAGGCTTTTTACAGCCACATCTACAGCATCTGTCTGGTCCTTTCCCTTGTACCCTTGCATCTATGCCATAGGAATGTCCTGAGGCTAGTTTTGAAAACAAATGTTCTGCTATAGCCATGCTAAGTATAGTTTCCTTTGACTGTTCTGCTTTCATTTTTTCAATGGCATTTGCAATATGCCCTTGGTGAACATCTGAAACAATATTATTACTTGATTAAACATAAGCACTACTAATTATGTCTTGGCAAACTGACCTGACCGGGCAGGGCTTATTTTAACCTTGTCATCAGAAGAGTTTAATTCTGACCAGGTGTTATAAGCTATAAAAATTACAGGTAATGAATATCTACTCTAATTACTAATAAATGCAATACATGGTCTACCTATCCTAAATTTTAATAGACTCATCTCATTCGCTTGATTGAATTAGCTCCGCCCGGTCAGGTAACTTTGCTACGACAATACATGTGATATGAGGAATATAAATATATATCTTCACCCAGAACACAATTTTTGGTCACAATTCTTATGCAGCCTGAAGTCAAAATGTTAGTATCCACTAAAACAAAGAATACACATGTATACAAATTAAAAGTCATGTTTGTAAAACATTAATGCCCTCCTACTCCTTGTTTAATTATGAAAGCAAGGATAATGGTTAAATAAACAAAGCTTTCATTTTCTAATCAATGAAATTCAATACTAAATATAAAACACCGCTAAAGACAGTATGGCCGGTAAGTTTTCGTCAGTAAAAAGTTAAAGAATGCCTTTATGTTTGGATTATAAGTGTGCCTTGAATATTTCATGACTAAACTTGTTGTTTGTTGATTTGGGTATAAAAAAGACGAGAAATAACAAATTTTCTCAGGTAACTAGATCAGGGTCATTTGGTTTAGGGTCATAGTAACAAGCGAAAACCAATATCACAAGGAAACTACAGGTGAAATATCAAAGTCCTATCTCTAATACTGTATACTTAGAATCATTTGCTATGTATAAACCTTTGCTACTTTCTGGGTCAGCTGCTTATCGTGAAAGTTTGTCATAGAGATCACTGTAAATAAAGGCATAGCTTAAAAGAACTGAAGATAAAGCCGCCAATCATTGTCCATGCGAAGCTTTTCGTTTATAAAACTGAGAAAGAAAGTACCGGTGAATGATTTTTCTTGTACAATAGATACAGAGATATAGCTAAATTGAATTCTTTTAAGTAGGTCAAAGGTCATGGTCATTAGGTCAAAATTCCAAATCAATTTACATGCACCGGACACGTGTTTCGAATATTAAATTCTCATCAGTGATGCTTTCAGCAGCGCCACCATAAATAGTTTCAGTAGCGCCCTCTTTAATTTTTTGAAGTAAGATTTTTACATTTAAATTACAGAGAGCGCGCGGCTCCAAATTTCCTGTAGGGTCGATTCAGTAGCATATCCAAATAAAATCTATGTTCAAAATAGCATTGGAGGGATGGTGCTAAGATGTTAAACTCCTTAAATTTCGGTGATATTTATCGGTGAAATGGCTAGTATCCGAAACAGTAAAAAGATATATTTTATGTCTCATTGATAAAAGGCCAAAACAAAGCTTCTTTCAGGTGACAGAGCTGGAAAGAAGTAATTAATACACTTGACAAACATCAGGCCACGGGGAACGATTTTAACTGCTCCACACTGCAACGTGAAATAAGTGTCTATATTAATAATGTCGAAGGGTTCCAACTCTCTACCTTCTTGAAGAAAATTCCAAATCAATTTACATGCACCAGACACGTGTTTCGAATATTTAAATTCTTATCAGTGATGCTTTAAGCGGCGCCACCATAAATAGTTTCAGTAGCGCCCTCTTTAATTTTTTGAAGTAAGATTTTTACATTTACAAGTTCCACAATTTTCTGACTTGCCACTGTTTAACACGAAAAAGTGTCCGCACTATGCTACACAGCCCAATAAATAACGCTTGTTTGGCCTTATTTGTTTGTCAACACACTGTACATGTCAAGGACTGTCTGGACAAAAGTAATTAATCATTGGTATACTTCCTGAAATTCACGTTAAATTCCTGCATTTTGTTATAAGGGTACTTTAAAAGAAGGTTAAGTTTCCTAGTGACTTTTTGCACTGTCTGTCCACGAGTGTCCACCGATGTCCCAGCAGAATTATCACATTAATACTTGGATAAAGGACTATATACGGTTTACATTGAAAAGTGGCCCCCTTTTTGGGCAAAATCTTAAATTTACACAAAGAAATGAATTTGTGCCAATATTTATTCTACGATGTAGGCTACTTATGAAATGAAACATATCCTTTACTTTCCTTTCTCAATTTCTTAGAATTAGAGCATCAAAAATGGTATATTTCGCCTAATTTCTGGAAAACGTCATTTTGGGGCTTATTTTCGACAAACTTCCTAGTAGTTAGTATCGAGCGGGCTTTTGAACAACTTTTATATTTTGGTATGTTGTTACATTTGCACGTCTTTAAGTGCATATAAAAGGAAAAAGTTGTTCAAGATCCCGCTCGATGTTATCTCAATGACAATAATCAGGAATCATGCTATTTTTCGTGAACAATAGACAAAATCACCGGTTTTCATGATATTTAGGCAACATTTATAATGTCTTAGAAAGCGAAAGGTAGTGTTTATGACTAGATTTCTTAAAATATAGGTATTTAACTCTCTAAAAATTCCAACAAAGTTTCATTCTGGAGAAGTTGATTTTAGGGGGCCACTTTACTATATAAACCATAAATACTCCTTTTAATTTCTTTCAACCGGATATCTATGTTTGTATGATTGTCTGTGAATATCATAGGACTGTCAAATTTGTCTGCAGCACATGTTCATCATTATTTCATGATGACATTTTCAGATTATTAAATAAAATTTTGAAAGAAAATGTGAGGTAGGAAATGAAAATCATGAGTAATCTCGCTGCTATAAAATATTGCAAGATATCGCAATATCTTTTCAAATATCGCAATGTAAATTTGACCCGCGATACTCAGTCTTAGTCACTAGGTCAAAATGTTATCGCATAAATTGAAAGGCAATGTCATGAGCAACCTATATGTATAACATAATGATTAGATTTTGCTCAAACCAGAAACTTTAACCAAAATGTTGACAACAGACAGGCATTGTCAATCCATAGACCGGAACTGCTTTGAAATCCGGCTAAAAACTAAACAAATATAAAGCCTGTGTTTGTGAAACACAAATGCCCCCGTTGGCATCTTTGTTAGTATAAACATTATTTTCTGTTAAGTACATGCATGTGAAAGGTCAAGGTCAGGGTCACTTGGATAAATTTGTGGTATCAATGGAAAAGATCTTGAGACAAGGAATACACATGTGAAATATCAAAGCCATATCACTTACCATTCAATAGATATTCCAAATGTTAAAGTTTTTGTAAAGTAGGGCAAAGTCAAGGTAATAAATTTTGGTATCAATAGAAAGGTCTTAACATAACGAATACACATGTGAAATATCAAAGCACTATAACTTTCCATTCAAAAGTTATGCCGAATGTCAAAGTTTTTGAAAAGTAGGTCAAAGGTCAAGGTGACGAGGTCATAACATTTTGGTATCAATGGAAAGGTCTTGTCACAAGGAATACACATGTCAAATATGAAAGCCCTATCACTTACACTTCAAAAGTTGTACCCATTGTTAAAGTTTCTGAAAAGTAGGTCAAAGCTCAAGCTCAAGGTCACAAGGTCAAAAGATTTTGGTATCAATGGAAAGGTCTTGTCACAAGGAAAACAAATGTCAAATATGAAAGCCAAATCACTAACCATTCAAAAGTTATGCCCAATGTTAATGTTTTCGAAAAGAAGGTCAAAGGTCAAGATCACGAGGTCAAAACATTTTGGTACTAATGGAAAGGTCTTGTCACAAGGAATACACATGTGAAATATGAAAGCCCTATCACTTACCATTCGAAGGTTATGACTAATGTTAAAGTTTTTGAAAAGTAGGTCAAAGGTCAAAGTCAAGGTCACGAGGTCAAAATGTTTGATATCAATGGAAAGGTCTTGTCACAAGGAATACCCATGTCAAATATGAAAGCCAAATCACTAACAATTCAAAAGTTATGCCCAACGTTAAAGTTTTTGAAAAGTAGGTCAAGGCTCAAGGTCACGAGGTCAAAACATTTTGGTGTCAATGGAAAGGTCATGTCACAAGGAATTGTCATGTATAATATGAAAGCCCTATCACTTACACTTCAAAAGTTATGCCCATTGCCCGTTGATACAAAGGTTTTCTGTCCAATTTTTCGGGTGATACCAAGCATCAACAGAAAAAATACAAGATTCATTACTTATCATTTTACTGTCATCTACTAATGGAAAACAGACTGTCTTGTTGATCTAAAAACAATCAATCACTGCACTACATTTCATAAGTTCGGAGGGTTTTGCAGTGATACGTCTGCCAAAACAAGTTATGGCAGCCGCCATGATTTAAACAACGAACCATTGTCTCTCTATATCTTTGAAATAAGGACCAGTTTGAGCAAATTCTACATTGCAGAGTTAATTTTTTAGTAAGTAGAAAAGAAATGGTACCCTTGAAATGATAATCAAACATCAACAAATTGTATTTTCAGCCACGAGTTCATTCGTGTTTGAGGGAACCCTCGGTTCTAAAAATAGTGCTATAAATAGACTTTTGTGAAAAATTGTGTTGATCAGTGACTCAACAAAATTTCTTAGCAAATCAGAATCTTCGTTTCTTGAAAATGACAATGGAAATTAAATGATATAAATAGAACATGAGCAAGTATCAGGATACATATTGTATTATGGGCTAAGTGTATCACTGCAGCCTTAAAGGGGATTATTAATCATGAATAATGCTGTTTGAGGAACAAAGCTTAGTCACAAAAGTTGTTTTCTTCTGGTATGTTACACTTACCAATATTCTGCAAGAAGTTTTCCAAATCAATAAGGGCTTTTTTTTCATCTGGTGACAGCTTCTTTTCTTCTCCAGAGTGCAAAACTTGAAATCCACGAGCAAACAAATCACTCATATCAACTGCTATGGTTTGTCCTGGTCCTGGCATTCCCTATATTAGAAACAAGAAACCAATAATGCTCAATGAGAACCTCCTAATTTTTATAGTGATAAATGGTTTACTTCAATGTAGGCCAGAATATTTATTTTCAGCTAGCAAGTGAGGTGAGCTAAAAAGATTTTTGACCATCATATGTTGTGTCCGCCAAATAAATGTTCCAGTCCATGAAATATCAATGTCCTGTAACGTAAGCTCTGCAGGTACAGTATAATAAAATCCTTGGTAGCGTACACATTATAAAATGTATGCAGAATGTATATTATTCAAATATTGTAGTGTAAATTCTCAGTATGATGAAAATCCTTTGTGAAAAGATAATATTCAAGTCCGAATACAGTTTCTTAGTTTATTCACAAGTTTAAAATAAGATTAAAAAGACATGTGAGGGGGCCTGTTATTTTAAATGTGACAGAAGATGTGATTGGCTATCAATTATATTTTCTTTAACTATATTGTTTGAATATGATATATATAAGTAAAATGTAGTGTAATCAAAGATTATGAAGCTCACCTCGCCGCAGCAAAGTTCAATTTAAACATATCTCTAAGTACATGTATATTAAGAAAATCACTAAAGTTGAAAAAAGTAGGTAAAGGTCATTTTATGAAAGTTTGATCAAAGATACATCCAATATGTAAGTTTGGTACATGTAGCACTTATACCTTGCTCAATATTGGCCTTCAAAGGCAAAATCACTCAAGTGGAAAAAGTAGGTCAAGATCATTTTATGAAAGTTTTGATCAAAGATACATCCAATATGCAAGTTTGGTACATGTAGCACTTACTGTATAACGAGAATTTTTAGCGCAAACATATTTTAGCGCAATGAGGTATGAAAACCTTTTGGCGCAAACTTAATTTAGCGCATTGACACCATCTGGTCAATAAAATTAGCGCACAGTGACTTTAGGACTAATTTTTTCTCAGACATCGCCGGTTACGTCAGACAAAAAATATCCGTCGTGTCTCATGTTCGGACAATCGTTGGTAATTCGAAATAATTATCAATTCTATTAAAAGTGATGAAAGAAAATAACGCTGTTCTGTAACATGGATGAACATATATCGTCCCAATTTTTCAACTTGGCGTAACAAATCATTTTACGGCAACGGCGCTAACATCCCGATTTTATTCATGTTGTGTAAATAAATCCTTTTAAAGACTGCGCATCTAATGTACATGTTCACAGCGATATACATAGAGGTATTGACTACATGCCGGCACGTGTCTTAAACAATTGAATTGCCTATTCGTATGCTTGTAAACTTTTCTTTATAGATCTCCTTTTTTACCGCATATGTACCTTGTGTTATAAAGTACTGTGTTTTCACACAAATGTTACGCTTCTCGTTAGAAACAATACAGATGAACGTCTATTCCTGCATTTAGGTATGACTACAGTTTTTTATCTGGTCGGTTGGAATGAAAATTTGTTCCGATTAAATTCAACTTTAGTTTTTTTTGTTTTTTTTTTGTTAAAGAATAACCTCGTCCGACTCTTATTTATATTTCATGATTGGTTATTGATGACACGTAGACAATCATGATCTACTCAGTACAAATGTACATGTTAATCACGGCCCGTGTACTATCATTATCTACCCAAGCGCTAGCGTTAATCCAATTATCTAATTAGGCCATTTCTTTGTTATTTTCTGTTTTGCATCCTCGTGCTGGTAGAATTTGAGCCCATAGTCACAAAACAAAACAAAATTAAAATGATAAAATCTTTTGAAATTTAAATGTTTTCTACAAAAACTAAAGAAAAATCATATTTTTTTTAAATTCATGTAAAAATGTTAAAGTTTGGGGTAGCTCAGTATCTGACAAAGTACTAATGCTACAGTAACCAAACTTGCACAAGTGATTCATCTTTGGATGCTGAGGTGAACCCATGCATCGTATGCAGCATCTGACCTACATTTTCCGCTTGAGTGACTTGGTTAAGAAGTTTGGGGTAGCTCAGTATCTGACAAAGTACTAATGCTACAGTAACCAAACTGGCACAAGTGATTCATCTTTGGATGCTGAGGTGAACCTATGCATCGTATGCAGCATCTGACCTACATTTTCCGCTTGAGTGACTTGGTTAAGAAGTTTGGGGTAGCTCAGTATCTGACAAAGTACTAATGCTACAGTAACCAAACTGGCACAAGTGATTCATCTTTGGATGCTGAGGTGAACCCATGCATCGGATGCAGCATCTGACCTACATTTTCCGCTTGAGTGACTTGGTTAAGAAGTTTGGGGTAGCTCAGTATCTGACAAAGTACTGATGCTACAGTAACCAAACTTGCACAAGTGATTCATCTTTGGATGCTGAGGTGAACCCATGCATCGGATGCAGCATCTGACCTACATTTTCCGCTTGAGTGATTTGGATAAGAAGTTTGGGGTAGCTCAGTATCTGACAAAGTACTGATGCTACAGTAACCAAACTGGCACAAGTGATTCATCTTTGGATGCTGAGGTGAACCCATGCATCGGATGCAGCATCTGACCTACATTTTCCGCTTGAGTGACTTGGTAAAGAAGTTTGGGGTAGCTCAGTATCTGACAAAGTACTGATGCTACAGTAACCAAACATGCACAAGTGATTCATCTTTGGATGCTGAGGTGAACCCATGCATCGGATGCAGCATCTGACCTACATTTTCCGCTTGAGTGACTTGGTTCAGAAGTTTGGGGTAGCTCAGTATCTGACAAAGTACTGATGCTACAGTAACCAAACTTGCACAAGTGATTCATCTTTGGATGCTGAGGTGAACCCATGCATCGGATGCAGCATCTGACCTACATTTTCCGCTTGAGTGATTTGGATAAGAAGTTTGGGGTAGCTCAGTATCTGACAAAGTACTAATGCTACAGTAACCAAACTTGCACAAGTGATTCATCTTTGGATGCCGAGATGGACCCATGCATCAGATGCAGCATCTGACCTACTTTTTCCACTTGAGTTATTTCGCTTTTAAAAGCCAATATTGAGAAGAGTATAAGTGCTACATGTACCAAATTTGCATATTGGATGTATCTTTGATCAAACTTTCATAAAATGACCTTGACCTACTTTTTCCGCTTGAGTAATTTTGCTCTATAAAGCCAATATTGAGCAAAGTATAAGTGATACATGTACCAAACTTGCATATTGGATGTATCTTTGATCAATCTTTCATAAAATGACCTTGACCTACTTTTTCCGCTTGAGTGATTTTGCTCTATAAAGCCAATATTGAGCAAAGTATAAGTGATACATGTACCAAACTTGCATATTGGATGTATCTTTGATCAATCTTTCATAAAATGACCTTGACCTACTTTTTCCACTTCAGTGATTTTGCTCTATAAAGCCAATATTGAGCAAAGTTTAACTGCTACATGTACCAAACTTGCATATTGGATGTATCTTTGACCAAACTTTCATAAAATGACCTGGACCTACTTCTCTGCTTGAGTGGTTTTGCCTTTAAAAGCCAATATACATGTACTAAGAAATATGTTTGAATTGAATTTTGCTGTCACGAGGTGAGCTTTGTAATCTGTGATTACCTATGTTATTATATATCATTCTTTTATTGAGATACAAAATCATATGAAACAAGTTTCTGTCAGATTACATATAGTACTTCTTACGTCACACATTGTGAAAATGTAACTTTTTTTACGTTCTTGTTTGTTTTTCTACCTGGCTGGCTGGTGGCTTTTTCAATTTCAAAAGGACGCAAAACAGAATAAAAACAAAAAATGGCCTTAGCTATAAAAACAACAAGCGTTGCCAGATAGACCATGCCGTGGACACGGTGTAAAATGTCGAATACTTCCTTATTGAAATTTGCTGTTCCATCTGAAAATTTTAGCGCACTACTTAATTTAGCGCAACCATGCCTTTGCGCGAATGGGGCTAAAATAAATCGAGCGCTAAATATTCTCGTTTTACAGTATACTTTGCTCAATATTGGCCTTCAAAGGCAAAATCACTCCAGTGGAAAAAGTAGGCCAAGGTCATTTTATGAAAGTTTGATCAAAGATACATCTAATATGCAAGTTTTGTACATGTAGCACTTATACTTTGCTCAATATTGGCCTTCAAAGGCAAAATCACTCAAGTGGAAAAAGTAGGTCAAGATCATTTTATGAAAATTTGATCAAAGATACATCCAATATGCAAGTTTGGTACATGTAGCACTAATACTTTGCTCAATATAGGCCTTATAAGGCAAAATCAATCAAGTGGAAAATGTAGGTCAGATGCTGCATCCAATGCATGGGTTCACCTCAGCATCCCAAGATGAATCACTTGTGCAAGTTTGGTTACTGTAGCATCAGTACTTTGTCAGATACTGAGTTACCCAAAAAACTTAAATCAGACATTGACAAAGTCATTCAACCGGAAAATTTAGGTCAGATGCTGCATTCGATGCATGGGTTCACCTCAGCATCCCAAGATGAATCACTTGTGCAAGTTTGGTTACTGTAGCATCAGTACTTTGTCAGATACTGAGTTACCCCAAAAAACTTTAACCAGACATTGACAAAGTCATTCAACCGGTAAATGTAGGTCAGATGCTGCATCCGATGCATGGGTTCACCTCAGCATCCCAAGATGAATCACTTGTGAAAGTTTGGTGACTGTAGCATCAGTACTTTGTCAGATACTGAGTTACCCCAAAAACTTTAACCAGACATTGACAAAGTCATTCAACCAGAAAATGGAGGTCAGATGCTGCATCCGGTGCATGGGTTCACCTCAGCATCCCAAGATGAATCACTGGTGCAAGTTTGGTTACTGTAGCATCAGTACTTTGTCAGATACTGAGTTACCCCAAAAACTTTAACCAGACATTGACAAAGTCATTCAACCAGAAAATGTAGGTCAGATGCTGCATCCGGTGCATGGGTTCACCTCAGCATCCCAAGATGAATCACTGGTGCAAGTTTGGTTACTGTAGCATCAGTACTTTGTCAGATACTGAGTTACCCCAAAAACTTTAACGGACGTGGATGCGGACGGGGACGCGGACGCCGGGGTTATAGCATAAGCTCATCTCAACTTCGTCGAGGTGAGCTAAAAATAAGTGCAATTAAAATGTCGATACCCAGATTTTTTCCCTAGCTCCCAATCCCGCAGTGACACTCACCAAGTGGTACAAATGCTTAACATCTTCAAATTTATTAGCATCATTTTAGAGCAGATAAATTTACAGCATGGACCAGACATGCACGTTTCGGGTAATAAACCCTCGTCAGTGATCCTCAGTCTAAGCAATGAAATATTACTGCCAATCTCACTGGCAACATTTACATAGTGATCATTAAAAATGTCACAGACTTCTTTGGTATTTAGTACAATCTTCTTGTTCTCACTCAAAACAACTGTTTTCCCCAGATTTACATTTTTTTGAAAGAAAAGGATTAATTGTCTGCCAGAAGTCCCCTGATTTTTGCCCACCCACACAACGTTCCAAGAAAAAAATGTTAATAGAATTGCATTTAATAGAGGTAACTAAGTTTCTTTGCTTCCGAAATTTGTTCCAATTTTTGTCTGTTCTTCATTTCTCAAAAACATTCCTTAACCTGTCTTTTGAATATGGCTTTCCTGAGAGTACTGTTCATGCATGGTACAGAGTTTTTCTTCGAGGGTAACAAGTTTTCATTGGTGCTTGCTAGTGATGGGCCGATTATCGATAATAATCGATTAGCGGCGTGTTGAAGTCATCCGATTTCGATAATCGATTTTAAAATAAATAATCGATAGCATGAAAGTACAGAAAAGGGGGGGGGGTGCTCAGGGACAAGAGGAAATTCTGTCAAATTGTCTAATGTATTTCCAATAATTTCTCTACTAAATCATTGTTGTTATAATGTTGTAGAGTAACAGAAGCTAGCAGCATGAAATTAGAAAGAATAATTGTAAAAGCTAGTAAATCATTAATCAATTTAATGAAAATTTTCACACCGGACTTTTAGGGATTGCCGACGGACCGACGATGACAGTAAATTCTTCAATTCTAGTCATTCTTTTTTAGGTAAACTGATGTTATTACTTAATTGAGAAAAGTTGAAGAAAATCTTGTTTGATGTTACTGTTTATGTTGACAGATACTATTATGAACCCCCCCCCCCCTTCCACTCCTCAACGAACATATCTGAAAAATGATTGTTTTTTAATACTTTTCATGCATTTTTTCATGAAACAATGGAAAGGGTATAGGGAGTTATTTTTACATAGATTAAGTTTATTCAAGATTATATGCATCACATGATCACATATATATATGCATTGCGTACATTACAAATTCAAATTTTGTTTGGATAAAAAATAGTAAATTTGAGTAGAATTTGATAAACCGATTATAATCGGTAAAATCGAATCGGATACACCAACCGATTCTAACAGATTATCGATTATGTCTAAACCGATTTCCCATCACTAGTGCTTGCTTGTCCGCAATTTTATCGAATTGACGTTCGAATTCATTGTAATTGTCATTTATATCATCTAAATTGGTTGTTAAAGCTATAGATTTTAGGTAATCTTGCAATTTTCCAATGTCAAAATTTCTAAAACTCCTATATTTTAACTTTGTTTTTGATGGTGGATTAACTTTGCTTTTCATAAATGTGCCAATGAGATGGTGACAGTTACTGACTCCGGTATTAAAATTGAAACTACATGTATTTTGACAAAGGCGTTTTTGGTTTGTCAGAATGACATTCACAAAAATCTTACACCTTTAACAAATAAAAATAAGTAAGAATACATGCATTTTGATTGTTTGATATCTTTCTTGCACTGAATAAACACAATAGAAAAGATTTTCAAGTTGATTGATTGATCAGAGGAAATTCTGAAACTATCTCCTGGCGTTTCTATAGAATTGAAGATAAAATCCTGAGTCAGGTCCCAAATAAAATATGAGAAAACTAAATTATAGACTCATCTATGATGATATTGTAAAATGGCAATATCTTTGTTTATTTATAGTTTCTGTCACTTATGGACTTTAAATTCATGTAGATAGGGTAAGAGAAAATAGCAATATACCCATTTTCCATAATCCTATGGAACAGGGACTCAAGTAAAATACTGAAATGACATCTAGACTGCAAACCGATAATATTGTGAAATAAATCAATCAATTATTATCCATCAATTCTGGGAAATTATATAGCTATCATGACATCACATGTAGTTTACTAGAGAGAAAACAACCACACCCATTTTCTAAGACCCTTGGGGTCAGAGACTCAAGCAAAATATCAGGTGCACAACGAGATTACAGACCCATCATATTGCATAAAGAATTTAGTCTCCATCATTTAGAGTGTCAGAGCTGTAAGCATAAGATTATATGGAATAATATAAAAGAAAATGGCCACACCCTTTTCTAAGACCCTGGGGGTCATTGGCTCAAACAAAATATCAGGTGCACAACTAGACTATAGACCCATCATATTGCAAAAAGAATTATGTCTCTATCATTTACAGTGATAGAAGAGCTGTCCGGACAAAATTACATAGAATTTAATGACCACACCCATTTTCTAAGACCCTGGGAGTCAGGGACTGAAACTAAATGTCAGGTGCACAACAACGACCATGGACCAAGTAAAATACAAAAAGAATGAAGTTTCTATCTCTAACAGTTTCAGAGGAGTTTCCGGACAAGAAATGTTTACGGACAGACGGCCGGACACCGGACGAAGGGTGATCGCATAAGCTCGACTGGTCTGAGACCAGTAGAGCTAAAAACCAGAAGTCTCTGATGAGACTGTAGCTCTCCTGGTTGTTTTTTTTTTTCTAAAACATCAATTTCCTTTCTTTTTTTAAACCAAGACCATAGGGAGCAGGTGCTCGTACAAATTATAAGTAGCATGATAAAACAACATATCCATTAGACTGCAACTATAATAGCACTCATCATGCTCATATAATTCATAATATCCGAGAAAAAGTATTTCAAAAAAGAATGCCACACCCATTTTCCAAGATCCCAGGGGCAAAGGGCTGCTGGCTCAAATGAAGTATCAATGACACATCAAGACTACAGATCCATAATATTGGATAAAGAGTTAACTCCCCATCATGAATAGCTTTAAAGCAGTACAGAGCACAACTATATAGGAAAACATAGTGTAATCAAAGATTACGAAGCTCACCTCGCGGCAGCAAAGTTCAATTTAAACATATCTCTAAGTACATGTATATTAAGAAAATCACTCAAGTGGAAAAAAGTAGGTCACGGTCATTTTATGAAAGTTTGATCAAAGATACATCCAATATGCAAGTTTGGTCAACATTTTGATCAAAGATATATCCAATATGCAAGTTTGGTACATGTAGCACTTAAACTTTGCTCAATATTGGCCTTTAAAGGCAAAATCACTCAAGCAGAAAAAGTAGGTCAAGGTCATTTTATGAAAATTTGATCAAAGATACATCTAATATGCAAGTTTGGTACATGTAGCACTTAAACTTTGCTCAATATTAGCCTTTAAAGGCAAAATCACTCAAGTGGAAAAAGTAGGTCTCGGTCATTTTATGAAAGTTTGATCAAAGATACATCCAATATGCAAGTTTGGTACATGTAGTACTTATACTTTGCTCAATATTAGCCTTTAAAGGCAAAATCACTCAAGTGGAAAAAGTAGGTCAAGGTCATTTTATGACAGTTTGATCAAAGATACATCCAATATGCAAGTTTGGTACATGTAGCACTTATACTTTGCTCAATATTGGCCTTTAATGGCAAAATCACTCAAGTGGAAAAAGTAGGTCAAGGTCATTTTATGAAAGTTTGATCAAAGATACATCAAATATGCAAGTTTGGTACATGTAACACTTATACTTTGCTCAATATTGGTCTTTAAAGGCAAAATCACTCAAGTGGAAAAAGTAGGTCAAGGTCATTTTATGACAGTTTGATCAAAGATACATCCAATATGCAAGTTTGGTACATGTAGCACTTATACTTTGCTCAATATTGGCCTTTAAAGGCAAAATCACTCAAGTGGAAAAAGTAGGTCAAGGTCATTTTATGAAAGTTTGATCAAAGATACATCAAATATGCAAGTTTGGTACATGTAACACTTATACTTTGCTCAATATTGGTCTTTAAAGGCAAAATCACTCAAGTGGAAAAAGTAGGTCAAGTTCATTTTATGAAAGTTTGATCAAAGATACATCCAATAATGACCAATATGCAAGTTTGGTACTTGTAGCACTTATACTTTGCTCAATATTGGCCTTATAAGGCAAAATCACTCAAGCTGAAAAAGTAGGTCAGATGCTGCATCCGATGCATGGGTTCACCTCAGCATCCCAAGATAAATCACTTGTGCAAGTTTGGTTACTGTAGCATCAGTACTTTGTCAGATACTGAACTACCCCAAAAACTTTAACCAGACATTGACAAAGTCATTCAACCGGAAAATGTAGGTCAGATGCTGCATCCGATGCATGGGTTCAACTCAGCATCCCAAGATGAATCACTTGTGCAAGTTTGGTTACTGTAGCATCAGTACTTTGTCAGATACTGAACTACCCCAAAAACTTTAACCAGACATTGACAAAGTCATTCAACCGGAAAATGTAGGTCAGATGCTGCATCCGATGCATGGGTTCACCTCAGCATCCCAAGATGAATCACTTGTGCAAGTTTGGCTACTGTAGCATCAGTACTTTGTCAGATACTGAACTACCCCAAAAACTTTAACCAGACATTGACAAAGTCATTCAACCGAAAAATGTAGGTCAGATGCTGCATCCGATGCATGGGTTCACCTCAGCATCCCAAGATGAATCACTTGTGCAAGTTTGGTTACTGTAGCATCAGTACTTTGTCAGATACTGAACTACCCCAAAAACTTTAACCAGACATTGACAAAGTCATTCAACCGGAAAATGTAGGTCAGATGCTGCATCCGATGCATGGGTTCACCTCAGCATCCCAAGATGAATCACTGGTGCAAGTTTGGTTACTGTAGCATCAGTACTTTGTCAGATACTGAGTTACCCCAAAAACTTTAACCGGACGCGGACGAGGACGCAGACGCAGACGCGGACGGGGACGCGGACGCCGGGGTTATAGCATAAGCTCATCTCAACTTCGTCGAGGTGAGCTAACACATCCATTTTCAAAGATCCTGGGGGTATAGGGTTAAAAGAAAATATCACGTGAACAACTAGACCACAGACCCATCATATTGCAATAAGAATTTAGTCTCCATCATTTATAGTGTCAGAGGAGTTGCGAGCACAAGATTACAAAGAGTTATAAAGGAGAAAATGACCACACCCAATTCTATGACCCTGGGAGTCAGGGGCTCAAACAAAATATCAAGTGCACAACCAGACCACAGACCCATCACATTGCAAAAAGAATTAAGTCTCCATCATTTATAGTGTCAGAGGAGTTGCAAGCACAAGATTACATAGAGTTATATAGGAGAAAATGACCACACCCATTTATAAGACCCTAGGGGTCAGGGGCTCAAACAAAATATCAGGTGCACAACTAGACCACAGACCCATCATATTGCAAAAAGAATTAAGTGTTCATCATTTATAGTGTCAGAGGAGTTGCGAGCACAAGATTACATAGTTATATAAGAGAAAATGACCACACCCATTTATAAGACCCATCGGGTCAGGGGCTCAAACAAAATATCAGGTGAACAACTAGATCACAGACCAATCAAATTGCAAAAAGAATTAAGTCTCCATCATTTATAGTGTCAGAGGAGTTGCGAGCACAAGATTACATAGAGTTATATAGGAGATAAAGCCTACGCTCACGCAGCAAGATACATACGCCCATTGGGATTTTTTTCACAACACCAAAATATCTAAGTCCCATAACTCCAAAAGGACAAATCGGATGAACCTGAAAATCGAAAGGCGGCTTCCTCTTCAAAGTCTGATCACAATGTACAAATACATGTATCATGAAAATCTGTTGACGCATATTCAAGTTGTTGCGTTCCACATGTTCCATGTACCTATATTTTGCCTTAGCTTAACATGTATGTGCATATAACCCCCCCCCCCCCCTATTACACATAATTTCTGTATTATGAGGCAAAAAATTTAAGAACCCGTTACATATGTGAAAGAACATCCTTTCTACTTGAAGTATACAAAATTTCAAAACATTTTGACCAGAAATAGATTTTTAAAGAATTTTTTATATTTTAGTATATTTTTTCATTGTATTTAAAATATTTAAGTCCCATAACTCCGTAACAACAAATCGGATGAACCTGAAAATAGAAAGGCGGCTTCTTCTTCAAAGTCTGATCACAATGTAGAAATATAATGAAAATCAGTTGACGCATATTCAAGTTATTGCGTTCCATGCACCTATATTTTGCCCTTAGCTTAACATGCATATGCATGTAACCCCCCCCCCCCCCTCCAAATACACATAATATCTCGGTAATGCGACCAAAAAATTAAAAACCCGTTACATATGTCAAAGAGCATTCTTTCCACCTTAAGTATACAAAATTTCAAAACATTTCGATCAGAAATAGATTTTTAAATAATTTTTAACTATTTTAGTATATTTTCAATGTATTTTAAAATATCTAAGTCCCATAACTCTGTAACGGAAAATCGAATGAACCTGAAAATCGGAAGGCGACTTTCTCTCCACAGTCCAATCATAATGTATGAATATCATGAAAATCTGTTGAGGCATATTCAAGTTATTGCGTTCCATGCGCCTATATTTTGCCCTTAGCTCATCATGTATGTACATATAACCCACCCCCCCTTCCCATTACATGTACACAAATAAAGCCTACGCTCACACAGCAAGATACGCCCGTTGGGACTTTTTTCACAACACCAAAATATCTAAGTCCCATAACTCCATAAGGACAAATTGGATGAACCTTAAAATCGAAAGGCGGCTTCCTCTTCAAAGTCTGATCAAAATGTACAAATATCATGAAAATCTGTTGACGCATATTCAAGTTATTGCGTTCCATGCACCTATATTTTGCCCTTAGCTTAACATGTATGTGTATATAACCCCCCCCCCCCCCCCCCATTACACATAATTTCTGGATTATGTGACAAAAAATTCAAGAACCCGTTATATATGTGAAAGAACATCCTTTCTACTTGAAGAATACAAAATTTCAAAGCATTTCAACCAGAAATAGATTTTTAAATAATTTTTAACTATTTTAGTATATTTTCACTGTATTTTAAAATATCTAAGTCCCATAACTCTGTAACGACATATCTAATGAACCTGAAAATCGAAAGGCGGCTTCCTCTCCACAGTCCAATCAAAATGTATGAATATCATGAAAATCCGTTGACGCATATTCAAGTTATTGCGTTCCATGCGCCTATATTTCGCCCATAGCTTAACATGCATGTGCATATAACCCCCCCCCTTCCTATTACACACAATATCTCGCTTATGCGACCAAAAAATTAAAAACCCGTTACATATGTCAAAGAGCATCCTTTCTACCTTAAGTATACAAAATTTCAAAACATTTCGACCAGAAATAGATTTTTAAATAATTTTTAACTATTTTAGTATATTTTCACTGTATTTTAAAATATCTAAGTCCTATAACTCTGTAACGACATATCGAATGAACCTGAAAATCGAAAGGCGGCTTCCTCTCCACAGTCCAATCAAAATGTATGAATATCATGAAAATCTGTTGACGCATATTCAAGTTATTGCGTTCCATGCGCCTATATTTTGCCCTTAGCTTAACATGTATGTGCATATAACCCACCCCTCCCCCCTTCCTATTACACACAATATCTCGATTATGTGACAAAAAAATTAAAAACCCGTTACATATGTCAAAGAACATCCTTCCTACATGAAGTATACAAAATTTCAAAACATTTCGACCAGAAATAGATTTTTAAATAATTTTTAAATATTTTAGTATATTTTCACTGTATCTTAAAAATCTAAGTCCCATAACTCTGTAACGACATATCAAATAAACCTGAAAATCGAAAGGCGGCTTCCTCTCCACAGTCCAATCATAATGTATGAATATCATGAAAATCCGTTGACGCATATTCAAGTTATCGCGTTCCATGCGCCTATATTTTGCCCTTAGCTTAAAATGTATGTGCATATAACACACCCCCCCTTCCTATTACACACAATATCTCGGTTATGCGACAAAAAAAAAATTAAAAACCCGTTACATATGTCAAAGAACATCCTTTCTACTTGAAGTATACTAAATTTCAAAACATTTCGACCAGAAATAGATTTTTAAATAATTTTTAAATATTTAAGTATATTTTCACTGTATTTTAAAAATCTAAGTCCCATAACTCTGTAACGACAAATCGGATGAACCTGAAAATCGAAAGGCGGCTTCCTCTCCACAGTCTGATCACTATGTATAAATTTCATAAAAATCCGCTGACGTGTATTCAAGTTATTGCATTCCATAGGCGGACGGACAGACGGACGGACAGACGGACGGACTTCGCCATACCATAATACGTCCCGTCAAATGACGGGCGTATAAAAAAAGCCTACGCTCACGCAGCAAGATACGCCCGTTGGGATTTTTTTCACAACACCAAAATATCTAAGTCCCATAACTCCATAAGGACAAATCGGATGAACCTGAAAATCGAAAGGCGGCTTCCTCTTCAAAGTCTGATAACAATGTACAAATACATGTATCATGAAAATCTGTTGATGCATATTCAAGTTATTGCGTTCCACATGTTCCATGTACCTATATATTGCCCTTAGCGTAACATGTATGTGCATATAACCCCCCCCCCCCCAATTACACATAATTTCTGGATTATGAGACAAAAAATTTAAGAACCCGTTACATATGTGAAAGAACATCCTTTTTACTTGAAGTATACAAAATTTCAAAACATTTTGACCAGAAATAGATTTTAAAAGAATTTTTAATTATTTTAGTATATTTTTTCATTGTATTTAAAATATCTAAGTCCCATAACTCCGTAACGATAAATCGGATGAACCTGTAAATCCAAAGGTGGCTTCTTCTTCAAAGTCTGATCACAATGTAGAAAAATCATGAAAATCTGTTGACGCATATTCAAGTTATTGCGTTCCATGCGCCTATATTTTGCCCTTAGCTCAACATGTTTGTGCATATAACCCCCCCCCCCCTTCCCATTACACACAATATCTCGGTAATGCGACCAAAAAATTAACCAGAAGTCTCTGATGAGACTGAAGCTCTACTGTTTGTTTTTGTTATCTTCACCAATATGCATATGAGTAGAGATAAAAATCTTACTTTCAAAGTAATCAATCAAAACCATGTAAAAAAAAAACCCAAGACCTTAAAATTATGTGGATGCACATGCTGTAAATAACCTTTTGGATAATATATGTATGTGTCATTGAGGTGGATGGTTAAATAAGATTATTGTCTTGTTGCCAGATTCCATAGTAGCAACAGTACATGTAACAGAACATACATGTATGCATATTTTTCAGTGATTTGGTAATCATATTGCATTTCTATGCATTTTTCAAATCAAACGCTGTTAAAACCAATGTCTTCGCAACACGAAAGAGTTAAATTTTCATCTTTTTCTCTGTTTGTAATGACGTCGAGGCCTATTAGATCCATTTTCAACTACCATATTAGTAAAGACTTTAACTGGTCCAATTACATGTTTGCAAAATGTGACTAAAACTAATGACAAATATTGAAATATAGTCTCCTCAGGAAAAATCAGACAGAAGTAACACAGATATTTAACTGCCCCAACTTTTGTCAAGCATTCAAGTTAGCTGTGTTCAATAAGTAAAAAAAGCAAAGGTGTTAATCTGTTTGAATGTTGGACAACAACTGTAGCTGAACTTTTGCTCGAGCGACGGGCTGTCGGTACTGGTAGCTGACATGAGTGATCCCCATTTTTATCCCTGTTGCATTGTATTTGAAATCATAACAGGCTTTAGTCCCAGTCAGCCGGTTGCTGAATTACTGAGTTCATGCATGCATATAGAAACTATTATCACATGATACACCCGTTATGCAGTTTCATAAAGCCATTTCATAAATATATGATATGATAACACGTTACATATCGCTCTGCTTGAATGCGATTGGTCAAGTTTGGAACCGAATCACATAAACCTTGACAAATGTGACCTTTCAAATATCAGTCAACTGTTAAATTCAGACCAAGAGTCAATATCAGTGATTAAAATTGTTGTTGTTGAATCAATTCTTGCATTAAAATACTATTCAAAATTAAAATACTTTTCTCTTACGCACAGAATTTCTATACGATGGGGACACTACTTCTTATGGCGTAGCAGACGACCTCAAGATCACGGCGTGATTCGCCTCTGTAGTTCTCGGAAACGTTGATTTCACGTTTGAAATACACATTTTTAGGAAATATCATGTGATAAAAAGAACCTCAAATGAATTTCCATTTCATACGATGTATTATGAAACTCGTTGTGCGTTTTATATCCCCTCGCCAAGGCTCGGGGATATAAAACACACAACTCGTTTCATAATACATCGTATGAAATGGAAATTCATTTGAGATTCTATATTTATGATTACAAAAAACAACTTATTTCTATATAATGAACACATGACCCCAGTCACATGACTGTTACAGAACAATCAGAAACTTGTTTGTACCTTGAGCCACAGATTTAAAGATACGTCGAATGTTTGTATCCGGACTCGGCCTATGACTGGCGCCCCAAGAGAAATCAGCCCTCTTTTGACACAATATAAACCTCCCCTTTCCTTTCCTGCTCTTACAAACTACTAGCTGCTTTCATAGATTAAAAATTATCATGTATTGCACAGAATTATATGTACATAATTCAATTACCACACTGCTGCACTGAACTTAAAACTCAGAGCTGTCATTTGAGTCACTTAGATAAAAAAAATGGTCAAGGTAATTTCTGAAAAATTAGGAAGAATTAAACTTGTAGCACTTTTAAAATTGTAATGAACAGCATAAATATAACTTACAAGAAGTATTTGAAGAGAAATGCCTTCTGTTTTATTTACCAGAGGGAAAATTGAGGTGAACTGAGAGAGCAGTGGCTGCCATTGTTGTTCTTCTTTATTTATACTGCACAAGACAATTCGACCTCGAAACTAATTCATACCAAAATCATTTCTTAAAAAACTTTGTTACACCTATCAGAAAGCAGTTATCTCATGTAAAAAAAACTTGAAATATGAGTAAAATTGAAAGAAAAGCATGGAGTCTTACTGTCTTTACATTTCCAAATACAGATAAAAGTATTTGAGCCCATATAGCTTGGTAAAGGCTAGTATCGGTGCATGAATTATAACAGAAAAGAAAGAAAGGAAAAAAAAACAAGTAAAAATAAATAAAGGCACTCAATTGTGATACTATAAAGATAGATGAGCTTCATAAAAATGGAATGTACTAAAATAGCCATGGTTTTAACTTTCAATCTATTGAATTTTCTGAAGATAATTGAAAATGTACAGATCTTCAAACTGCCCGACAAAAAGACCACACCCTTTTTCTGAGTCCCTTGAGGTCAAGGGCTCAAACAAAATATAAGGTGCATATCTAGACTATAGACCAACCATTATGTAGGAAACAATTACATTTCTATCATTTACTGTTTCAGAGGAGTTGCATACAAAAACCCCTTTAAGGAGGAAATGACCACACCCTTTTTCTAAGATCCTGGGGGTTAAGGGCTCAATCAAAATATAATCAAAACAACTAGGCCACAGACCAATCACAATGCAAAAAGAATTACATTTCTATGATTTATAGTTTCAGAGGAGTCGTGTCCACAAGAATTGTTTACGGACGCCGGACAGACGGACAGACGGACGGACAGACAGACGGACGACGGACGAAGGGCGATCGCATAAGCTCGACTGGTCTTTGACCAGTAGAGCTAAAAACCCATTATATATGTCAAAGAACATCCTTTCTTCTTGAAGTATACAAAATTTCAAAACATTTCGACCAAAAATAGATTTTAAAATAATTTTTAACTATTTTAGTATATTTTCGATGTATTTTAAAAATCTAAGTCCCATAACTCTGTAACGACAAATCGGATGAATTTGAAAATCGAAAGGCGGCTTCCTCTTCACAGTCCAATCATAACTATGAATTTCATGAAAATCCGTTGACGCATATTCAAGTTATTGCGTTCCATAGGCGGACGGGCGGACGGACATACGGACAGACAGACAGACGGATGGACGGACGGACTTCGCCATACCATAATACGACCCGTCAAATGACGGGCGTATAAAAAAAATGACCACACCCATTTATAAGACCCTGTGGGTCAGGGGCTCAAACAAAATATCAGGTGCACAACTAGACCACAGACCCATCATATTGCAAAAAGAATTAAGTCTTCATCATTTATAGTGTCAGAGGAATTGCGAGCACAAGATTACATAGTTATATAAGAGAAAATGACCACACCCATTTCTAAGACCCTGGGGGTCAGGGGCTCAAACAAAATATCAGGTGCACAACAAGACCACAGACCCATCATATTGCAATAAGAATTAAGTCTCCATCATTCATAGTGTCAGAGGAGTTGCGGGCACAAGATTATATAGAAAAATTAATAAATATATATATGCAAATAATAATAAATAAATTAAAAATAAAATAAAATAAATTTCAGTCGCCTTACAACCTACAGTTCTAAGATTTTTAGAGGCTTTCGCTTCGAGTTATGTGTATGATACATATTACATATCGATCATAAGAAAGAACTTTTTCTATAACATGCGCTTAGTCGCTTAAAATTCTTGGTCGGATTGCAAAGCAACGTAATTGAGGTCACCTTGACATTGTGGTCGAGTCAATAGTCATTTGAAAAAAAAAATGTAAAAGGCACAAATTACATTAGTACAAGTAATATAGATCCAATACATGCATGTACTACAAAAACCAAAAACCTGATTTGCAGTCCGGTCGCACTAGATGATCTAGATAATACTTTGTTTACAGATGTGTATATATAAGAATACATGAATAACAAGTTAAAAGTCATGTTTGTAAAACATTAATGCCCCCCTACCCCTTCTGTGATTAAAGTCTGTCACAACTTTATACTTGCATTGATACAACCTATGGGGGTATAAAGTAACAGTTTCATTTCAATATGTAACTCCACTCAAGAGATATATTGAACAGAAACCCTGAAGTTTTGGTGTTTTTCAAAGTGCAAGGGGCATAACTCTGTCCAAATTTTTTTGATCGGACCTAAATATGAACTTGACCTAGATTTTCATTTGATGTGTCTGTATACAAAATTTCATTTTTATATGTAACTCCACTCAAGAGATATTGAACGGAAACCCTGAAATTTTGGTATTTTTCGAAGTGCAAGGGGCATTACTCTGTCAAAATTTTGTTGATTGGACCCAAATAAGAACTTGACCTAGATTGTCATTTGATGTATTCATATACAAAATTTCATTTCAATATGTAACTCCACTCAAGAGATATTGAACGGAAACCCTGAAATTTTGGTTTTTTTTCGAAGTGCAAGGGGCATAACTCTGTCAAAATTTTGTTGATTGGACCCAAATTAGAACTTGACCTAGATTGTCATTTGATGTATCCGTATACAAAATTTCATTTCAATATGTAACTCCACTCAAGAGATATTGAACGGAAACCCTGAAATTTTGGGTTTTTTTCGAAGTGCAAGGGGCATAACTCTGTCAAAATTTTTTCGATCGGACCTTATTACGAACTTGACCTGGATTTTCATTTGATGTGTCTGTATACAAAATTTCATTTCAATATGTAACTCCATTCAAGAGATATTGAACGGAAACCCTGACATTTTGGTATTTTTCGAAATGCAAGGGGCATAACTCTGTCCAAATTTTGTTGATCGGACCCAAATATGAACTTGACCTAGATTTTCATTTGATGTGTCTGTATACAAAATTTCATTTCAATATGTAACTCCATTCAAGAGATATTGAACGGAAACCCTGAAATTTTGGTATTTTTCGAAATGCAAGGGGCATAACTCTGTCAAAATTTTTTTGATCAGACCCAAATATGAACTTGACCTAGATTTTCATTTGATGTGTCTGTATACAAAATTTCATTTCAATATGTGAATCCATTCCAGAGATATTGAACGGAAACTGATGTCGCGGACCGACCGACAGACCGACCGACCGACAGACCGACCAACAGACCGACCGACAGACCGACCGACAGCGGCAAACCTATATGTCCCCCCTTCTTCGAAGGGGGGCATAATTACAGCATATTAATGCGCGCCCATAATTGTGTATGCCTAGCTTGTATGAGACATTGTACCTATTTCTCTCTCTCTCTCTCTCTTTCTCTCTCACGGGCTTTGCTCGGTAAATTGTTGCTCCACTATTTACTGTTTTTATTTTGTATAATGCGAGATACGCATTAGAATAAAGGTTGTTTTTGATTTTGATTTTTTACTTAGGGAATTTTTGTCTCCTACGATAGGAAACTGCTAACTATGTTTATTTGTTTATTTTGTTTAATCCGGAAGTACTGGGTTGGGAATTTGGATTTGGGCTACGAAATATTCGAAAATACTTCATGTCATACACCCATACATAAGATATGTGAAAAACGAGTACCTTTTATTCACAACAAAGTCAAAATTTATATAGACAATGGGTGAACTTAAAATAGGAAGCCTAAATTGTCGGGGGTTATCGTCCGAAAAAAATAAGAGAATTGATTTTTCAATAGGTGTAGAAATAAATATGACATAACTTTTCTGATTGATACGCATTGTACACCTGAACTAGAGAAATACTGGCAGAGTGAGTGGGGATTCAAAGCTGTTTTCAATTCCTTAACGTGCAATAAAAGAGGAGTAGCAATTCTCTTCAGAAATTCTTTTGAGTTTGAAATATGTAATCAAGTTACAGATGATTCCGGAAATTTTGTTATTCTCTATATAAAATGCTATAATAAACGACTCACATTAGCTACAATATATGGCCCTAACAATGATTGTCCTGATTTTTAATGAAAATATTTTGAATTTAATGGCCGAAAATGATATGATTGATATATTTAGAGAGTTTAATCCGGATACTTCACGGTTCACCTGGCACGGCCCAAACGGGAAGCAGGCTCGTCTCGATTATTTCCTTGTCTCATCTAATCTACAATCGTACATTTTAAACGCTCATACTGACTATGCATATAAATCAGATCATTCTCCAGTCGAAATTAGTCTTAAATTTATCAATCAGTTAAGAGGAAGAGGTAATTGGAAATTTAACAATAGTCTATTACATGTTGTATATGATATGAACTATGTACAGGAAATAAAACAATGTATAACGGAAACACTTTCACAATATGATTCAAATTCGGAAAGTACAGAATCTTCTTATACAATCAATGACCAATTACTTTGGGAATGACTAAAACTTGCTATAAGGGGTAAAACAATTGCGTATTCTTCACATAAAAAGAAAGAATCGGAAAAGGATGAAAAAGCTAAAGAAATAAGACTCTTAGAATTACATAGATTAAAAGATGAGAATAACCAGAAGTCTCTGACGAGACTGAAGCTCTACTGTTTGTTTTTGTTATCTTCACCAATATGCATATGAGTAGAGATAAAAATCTTACTTTTCAAAGTAATCAAACAAAACCATGTAAAAAAAAAATCCCCAAGACCTTAAAATTATGTGGATGAACATGCTGTAAATAACCTTTTGAATAATATATGTATGTGTCATTGAGGTGGAAGGTTAAATAAGATTATTGTCTTGTTGCCAGATTCCATAGTAGCAACAGTACATGTAACAGCACATACATGTATGCATTTTTTTCAGTGATTTGGTAATCATATTGCATTTCTATGCATTTTTCAAATCAAACGCTGTTAAAACCAATGTCTTCGCAACACAAAAGAGTTTAATTTTCATCTTTTTCTCTGTTTGTAATGACGTCGAGGCCTATTACATGTAGATCCATTTTCAACTACCATATTAGTAAAGACTTTAACTGGTCCAATCCACTTACATGTTTGCAAAATGTGACTAAAACTAATGACAAATATTGAAATATAGTCTCCTCAGGAAAAATCAGACAGAAGTAACACAGATATTTAACTGCCCAAACTTTTGTCAAGCATCCAAGTTAGCTGTGTTCAACAAGTAAAAAAAGCAAAGGTGTTAATCTGTTTGAATGTTGGACAACAACTGTAGCTGAACTTTTGCTCGAGCGACGGGCTGTCGGTACTGGTCACTGACATGAGTGATCCCAATTTTTATCCCTGTTGCATTTTATTTGAAATCATAACAGGCATTAGTCCCAGTCAGCCCGTTGCTGAATTACTGAGTTCATGCATGCTTATAGAAACTATTATGATTACAAAAAAACAACTTATTTCTCTATAATGAACACATGACCCCAGTCACATGACCGTTACAGAACAATCAGAAACTTGTTTGTACCTTGAGCCACAGATTTAAAGATACGTCAAATGTTAATGTATCCGGACTCGGCCCATGACTGCCCTAAGAGAAATCAGCCCTCTTTTGACACAATATAAACCTCCCCTTTCCTTTCCTGCTCTTACAAACTACAAGCTGCTTTCATAGATTAAAAAATATCATGTATTGCACAGAATTATACGTACATAATTCAATTACCACACTGCTGCACTGAACTTAAAACTCAAAGCTGTCATTAGTCACTTAAATAAAAAAAATGGTCAAGGTAATTTCTGAAAAATTAGGAAGAATTAAACTTGTAGCACTTTTAAAATTGTAATGAACAGCATAAATATAACTTACAAGAAGTATTTGAAGAGAAATTTTATTTACCAGAGGGAAAATTGAGGTGAACTGAGAGAGCAGTGGCTGCCATTGTTGTTCTTCTTTATTTATATTGCACAAGACAATTCGACCTCGAAACTAATTCATACCAAAATCATTTCTTAAAAAACTTTGTCACACCTATCAGAAAGCAGTTATCTCATGTAAAAAAACTTGAAATATGAGTAAAATTGAAAGAAAAGCATGGAGTCTTACTGTCTTTACATTTCCAAATACAAATAAAAGTATTTGAGCCCATATAGCTTGGTAAAGGCTAGTATCGGTGCATGAATTATAACAGAAAAGAAAGAAAGGAAAAAAACAAGTTAAAATAAATAAAGGCACCCAATTGTGATACTATAAAGATAGATGAGCTTCATAAAAATGGAATGTACTAAAATAGCCATCATTTTAACTTTCAATCTATAGAATTTTCTGAAGATCATTGAAAATGTACAGATCTTCAAACTGCCCGACAAAAAGACCACACCCTTTTTCTGAGTCCCTTGAGGTCAAGGGCTCAAACAAAATATAAGGTGCATATCTAGACTATAGACCAACCATTATGTAGGAAACAATTACATTTCTATCATTTACTGTTTCAGAGGAGTTGCATACAAAAGACCCCTTTAAGGAGGAAATGACCACACCCTTTTTCTAAGACCCTGGGGGTCAAGGGCTCAATCAAAATATAATCAAAACAACTAGGCCACAGACCAATCACAATGCAAAAAGAATTACATTTCTATGATTTATAGTTTCAGAGGAGTCGTGTCCACAAGAAATGTTTACGGACGCCGGACAGACGGACAGACGGACGGACAGACAGACGGACGACGGACGAAGGGCGATCGCATAAGCTCGACTGGTCTTTGACCAGTAGAGCTAAAAACGCAGACACACATGAAATTGAAGTGATTGAAAGAGAATTGAAAGAGATACGCTAGAAAAAGATACAAGGTATAATAGTAAGAACCAAAGCCAGGTGGAACGTGGAGGGTGAACGTTCAACTAAATATTTTTGCAACCTCGAAAAAAGACACTATATCGAAAAAATAATAAATAAGATCATCGATGATAATGGTAAAGAATTAAGTGATCTGAAAGAAATTATGGAAGGACAAAAAAGGTCCTATGAGTCCTTGTATAAAAGTAGAAAATGCAACATAAATGTTATGCAAATATCTGAATTTTTTAATAATGATAATAGTTTTATAGAAAAATTAACCGATGAAGAACAATGTGAACTTGAAGGAAAAATAGAGTATTCTGAATGTATAAACGCACTGCGTTCAATGCAAAATGGAAAATCTCCCGGCTTAGACGGATTTACAACTGAATTTTATAAATTTTTTTGGTCAGATTTACATCCTTATATTCTAAATTCTATAAATTTTGCATACGATGTTGGTTCTTTTTCAATTTCTCAGCGTAGGGGTCTGATAACATGTTTGCCTAAAGAAGGAAAATCTAAATTATCTTTAAAAAATTGGACGCCTATATCCCTCCTGAATAGGGCTGGGACGATTCAGGTATCCTTCGATTCGGTTCGGTTTCGATTCACAAGGCCTCGGTTCGGTTAATTTCGATTCGGTTCATTCGAATGAGATAAAGTACAAAATAATGTAAAAATGGATAAAATTCACCAAAAAATGAAGAAAATCTCAATTGATTTGACCATCACTTTAGTCTAACCTAATACAGCATAATAGTTTGCATAATAATCTGAAGAATGTGTGGGGTTTATCAGTTTTACATCCATAATTATGGTGAATGCATGTGCTCCAACACAACAGCATGTACTGCGAGAAATTTTAAAAATATAAATACAAATTTCAACATCTCATTTTTCAACAACCAAGTATTGACAGGTTTCACAGTATATATTTCAGTGGCCATAGCTTTCCTTGCATGATATTTGGCAACTACAATCCCGTTTATTCTTGTTGCTGTTTGTACAAAGCTTCCTCTGATCAGTTCACGGAAAGCGAAAGTAGAGCTACTTTCACTTTCCTTTTCATGGAAGTTCTGCAAGGGGGGAGGAGTGTACGTAAATCGGAGCAATAAGTGAATGTTCCCTCTTTTCTTACTTTTTGGCCTTCTTAAATATAATTTCTAAGCAATTTCAAACATTTTCTGGTCACTATTTGACTTTAGTTTACTTTGATAAATTACGTCTGAACCGAATCGAAATCTGGAATTCTACGTTGGTGCATCGAACCGACAATGCTAATTTCGAAGCACCGAAATTTTCGGTGCACCGCCCAGCCCTACTCCTGAACATAGATTACAAAATAGCCTCATCCTGTATCGCAAATCCAATGAAGAAAATTTTAAATAAATTAATCAGTGAATCTCAAACTGGTTTCATGAAACGTAGAAGTATAAGTGACAGTTCTAGATTCATATATGATATTATTACTAAAACAGAGACTGACAATATACTGGGAATACTATTACTTTTGGATTTCGAGAAGGCCTTCGACTCCTTGGAATGGAATTTTATCAATAAAACATTAGACTTCTTTGGTTTTGGCCCTTCTTTTATAAAATGGTTTAACATTCTTTATACAGATATAAGTAGCTCAATACTGAATAATGGACACTTTACCACTTTTTTCAACATATCAAGGGGCGTTAGGCAAGGAGATCCACTTTCTCCATATATATTTATTTTGACTGTTGAACTCTTAAGTGCAGCTTTGAAATTTAATCCAAATATAAAGGGTGTTAATATAAATGATTCAGAATTTTTGATTACGCAATACGCCGACGATTCAACACTCACTCTGGCAGATGATGAATTAAGTCTTAACTCAGCACTGAACTGTATAGATTCTTTTTCTCAATGCTCTTGTCTGAAAGCTAATTTCAACAAAATCCAAGCCTTATGGATTGGGGCTAAGAGGGGCTGTGGGGTAGAACTGAACTCAAATACTAAAATCATATGGAACCATACAGGGAAATTCAAATTATTAGGTATAGATTACAATTTTCAAGATGAAGACTTTACATACTTAAATTATGAAAACAAAATTCAAAAGTTTAAAAACTTATTGAACGATTGGTCATTTAGACATTTTTCATTGATAGGAAAGGTCACAGTTACAAGAGGCCCAAGGGGGCCACATCGCTCACCTGAGGAGACTGTATGCATGTTTTCAATCAAAGTCAAGACCTGAAGGAAATCGCTTTTAGTGAAGCTTTGAGAAGGACAAGGTGTACAAGTTACTTCCTGTAAAGTTCAGTGACATTCTGTGCAGTAGTTTAAGAGGATAAGTCAAAAATTTGTCTTTCAAATAGAGCCTACAGAGGACATCTTGGATTTCCAATCGGCTCGAAAAACACAAACTAAGTAGAGGGCAATTAGTACTTGCGTCCTGTGAAGTTTCAAGAAATTCTGTGAAGCAGTTTTAGAGGAGAAGTTGAAAATGTGTCAGCCAATCAGAGCCTGTGGCGGCCATCTTGAATTTCCCATAGGCTCCAAAAACGCAAACTTGATAGAGGGTATGAGTACTTGCATCCTGTGAAGTTTCATGAAATTCTGCACAGCGGTTTCAGAGGAGAAGTCGAAAATTTGTCAGCCAATCAGAGCCTGTGGCGGCCATCTTGGATTTCTGATCAGCTCGAAAAACACAAACTTGGTAGAGAGCAATCAGTACTTGCTTCCTGTGAAGGTTTGTGAAATTCTATGCAGCCGTTTGAGAGGAGAAGTCGAAAATGTGTCAGTCAATCAGAGTCTGTGGCAGCCATCTTGGATTTCCGATTGGCTCGAAAAACACAAACTTAGTAGAGGGCATTGAGTACTTGCTTCCTGTGAAGTTTCATGATATTCTGTGCAGTGGTTATAGAAGAGAAGTTGAAAATGTGTCAGCCAATCAGAGCCTGTGGCAGCCATCTTGGATTTCCGATTGGCTTGAAAAACACAATTTGGTAGAGGGCATTGAGTAGTTGCTTCCCGTGAAATTTCATGAAATTCTGTGCAGCGGTTTCAGAGGAGGTCGAGAATGTGTCAGCCAATTAGAGCCTGTGGCGGCCATCTTGGATTTCCAATCGGCTCCAAAAACACAAACTTGGTAGAAGGCATTGAGTACTTGCTTCCTGTGAAGTTTCATGAAATTCTGTGCAGCAGTTTTGGAGGAGAAGTCAAAAATGTGTCAGCCAATCAGAGCCTGTGGCGGCCATCTTGGATTTCCGATCGGCTTGAAAAACACAAATTTGATAGAGGGCATTGAGTACTTGCTTCCTGTAAAATTTCGTGAAATTCTGTGCAGCGGTTGCCGAAAAAATATTGAAAATGTTAAAAGTTTACGTCGGACGGACGGACGATGGACGGACGACGCGCTATGACAATAGCTCACTTGAGCTTCGCTCAGGTGAGCTAAAAACAACAATACTTGTAGGGGACCATGATTTCTTCTTTCCTACCAAGTTTAACGAAAATCTGTTCAGTGGTTCTGGAGAAGAAGTTGAATATGTATGAAAATCATCCCCCCTTCTTCTTGAGTAATCTAAGTAACCCGAGAGAGATAGTTATACAGAAGCTAATGCAAAATAACAGACCCCCTCCCCATCCTTTCACTGTGTTATTGATAACATTGATCTGTTCTTACATTAATATTTTGAGCTGCTCTTAATATTGTAATTTCATAGTTGTATATCTAAGTCTTCACAAGATAAATTTGAAAATACTTATTCATCTTTTTAAAATAATTTAGTTTCCTTTTCCATACCTATTTAATAATTCAAAATATATAACATTCAAATGAATCGATAATCCAAAAATTTAAACCTCAAAAACATAAATCTATATTAAAGAAAGACAACTCTTGCATACATGAACATGTACCAACTTATACGAAACTAAAGTTACCAGGGTACCAGAACTTGAACTTACAAGCCTTGGGTCCATGTTCACAGTAAACATATCTATTCATGATTGAAAAAATACTCATAAAAATCTGTTCAGCAGTTCTGGAGAAGAAGTTGAATATGTATGAAAATCACCCCCCCCCCCTTTCCTTTTCATATAAGAAAATAATTCATAAAAAATCAAAAAATTAAAATTTCAGTATGAAATACATATCAAAGCATTAAGTAACTTAAATGTGATGAATTTGTAGTAAATGAATGTGTAAAACCATACACATATTGAGTTATTTAAAGAAATAGTGCAAAAATGTGCATTTCCGACAGAGTCCGAAAAGACGTCAAAAATTTGACTTCCGAGTGGAACCAAAAACAACAACACTTCTTAAGACATCTCTCTAGATCATTCTGATGCTTTCAGTTTGTCGATACGTGCTTTCGTTCTGAAGAAGAAGTTTGTCAAAGGAGGGTACCCCCTGTGACCTACTTTTGCCTCTGGTGGCGCCACCTGTTGATGGATCTGGACGAAAAACAACATCACTCGTAGGGGACCATGAGTACTTCATTCCTACCAAGTTTCATGAAAATCTTTTCAGTGGTTCTGGAGAAGAAGTTGAATATGTATGAAAATCACCCCCCCCCCCCCTTCCTTTTCACATAAGAAAAAAATTAATAAAAAATCAAAAAAACTAAATTTTAGAATAAAATACTTATCAAAGCATTTAGTAACTTAAATATGATAAATATGCAGTAAATGAATGTGTAAAATCATACACTTATTGAGTTATTTAAAGAAATAGTGCAAAAATGTGCATTTCTGACGAAGTCCGAAAAGACGTCAAAAACGCGTCAAAAATTTGACTTCCGAGTGGAACCAAAAATATCAACACTTCTTAAGACATCTCTCTAGTTCATCCTGATGCTTTCGGTTTGTCGATACGTGCCTCCGTTCTGAAGAAGAAGTTTGTCAAAGGAGGGTACCCCCTGTGACCTACTTTTGCCTCTGGTGGCGCCACCTGTTGATGGATCCGGACGAAAAACAACAACACTTGTAGGGGACCATGAGTACTTCATTCCTACCAAGTTTCATGAAAATCTTTTCAGTGGTTCTGGAGAAGAAGTCGAAAATGTTGAAAAGTTTACGACGGACGACGACGGACGACGGACGCCACGCTATGACAATAGCTCACTTTGAGCCTATGGCTCAGGTGAGCTAATAAAATCTCTTGCTCTCCCTATCCTTGTCCAGTCATTGACTGTACTTCCTAACCCCAAAGAAAAAGAACTAAACAAATTGCAAATTTTCATCTTCAATTTTGTCTGGAATAGTAAGAATGATAGAATAAAACGAAATGTCATGATTAATGAAAAGGAAAATGGCGGTTTTAATGTACCTCATATCATATCTTTTTCGAAGTCCTTGAAACTAACATGGGTAAAAAAAGTCCTAGATCCTATGAATCACTCTCCATGGAAAATTTTACTTTCTGAGAAATTGAGTAAGTCTGGAAATTCAAAAATTTGGTCCATGACAAAAAAGGGCATGTCAATCATAAAAGAGGAATTTCACAACCCATTTTGGGAAAATGTTTTTACTTTTTGGGGAGAGATGTACAGTTATCCTACCACAGCCCCTCAAAGTGTTCATAGTCAGCCTCTTTGGTATAACAAAAATATAAAAATTAACAATAAAATGGTTTTTCGAAAGAAGTATATAGAAAAGGACATATTCTTTTTAAATGATTTACTGAAAGAAAATGGATCCTTTCTAACATTTGAGGAATTTAAACAAAAATTTAATATCGAATCAAATTTTCTACTTTACAATAGTCTAACATCTGCAATACCAAAAGAGTGGAAAAACATAATAAAAAATAAAGCAAAGTCTTCCAGCATAGAAAATGAATACATCATTTTGGTTAAAAAAAGTAACAAACCAACAAAACTTTTTTATCCATACTTCTTAAAAAAGTTATCTGAATCCCCGAAAAAGGCAAAACTGAACTGGGAAAAGGATTTAAACAGAGAAATAATTGACAAGGAATGGAAAGAAATATTCTTAATAATACCTTACAACGCTACTACTAATACAAAACTTATATCTTTTCATTTGCAAATTATCCATAGAATTCTGATATATAATATCTAGAAATACCATTAACATAGAAAAAAATCAAAACAAACTTCGAGGACAATCTATTTATTACGCATTCGCGTGAACGGTATTTTGAAAAAAAAAGAAGAAATGGGTCGCAAAGTGCAATGATTGTGAGCGTCAAAAATATTTCCTGAGAGGGTCTTCACTAGAATTTGAGAGAGAAAGAGAGAGAGATCACATAAACAATTAAGAGGCTTGGATTCGTTTTCTTTAAATTTATTTGCTGAAATTCAAAATAGGACGCCCTTAAGTAATATCAGTATTTTAAAAAATCGAGTTCAGTTCATATGCTTCATAGTATTTTACTCTGAATTATACTAAACTCAATAGTCACAAGATTTATGGTGAATTACGTTACCATCTTTGGAGTTCTAGGATGAGTACAATTAATTTTAGCTAGATTTATCGTTTGATCTATACATTCTAAAATATCCATGAACATGATCAATGAGACCCCTGGCTATCGCTGTAAAAGTTTCCTTTTTAAAACATTATTCTCGGAAATTCAACAACTTGTTGCTTTGAAATAAAATCGAATAGGAAAATATTAATTTCGCTATCTAACAGGCTATTTCTTGGAGATTTTAGCGATATAATGGATCAGATATTTAAAGTATTGTATCTCTGATTATCTATTTCCTGCAATTTTGTCAACACTCCTACTTAGCAGTGAAATGTTATCAAAAAAAATTCTTTATTTGAAAACTTAAAGCGAATGAATTTTAGTATCAATCCTGCTTTGTTCAAAGATGTATCCATTATGCAGATAACTACACGCATCATCGAGAACGAGCGAGCTGAATGACGTCCATAAAAATAAGTTCCCTTCTCTCAGATTCATACTGCCGTATATCTCTGATTTTGTTCAATTTTACACACTATTTTATAACATTTTTAGTCGTAGAAAAAACCTTTGATATTGGTGGAAATTTCTCTGACAGGAGGGGAAAATATATATTCCAGTGAGGGGGAATGGGGCCTGCTTTTACTGTGATAAGAATCACAGAGTGCATTACTAAGGTCATGTTGTAATCGGGTGCTTATGCCTTTATGTAAAGACAATCACAATTTGATTAAAGCTCCCTTATGTGCGGAGAGGCAGATAATAAACACAGAGAAAATTCATGACCGTAAATTACGTTACAGTGAATTATGTTACGTAGTAGATACTAAATTCATAGAAATATTCATTCCTGAGGTGTCTAGATGGGATTTATCGTAATCATTGTACTTTCAGACATGCTAGCTAGTGATAATACTTAGTCTGTGGGCAGAAACACTATTTAAATGTCAAATATATACAATTTACCATATTTTAGCCAGTAGGTATTCTTTTTCATCACAATATTCTTCATTTGCAAATATATGATTAAGTTTGTAGTTGAAACATTTGAATGTATCTTATACGTATGTGTATTGAGACAAATAGTCATCAGATAATGCTGAAGTTTCCAAAACAGGCGAGAATTCCTGCCATAACGTAATTCACGCTGTGTAATGTAATTCACTTTTGGTTATCTATATTGATTACAGAGCACAATGATTGCACAGAGTAATACTGAATCAGACAGATGTATACAAAAGATGATATGGAAGATAGAAATCAGCTTAGAAATAAGAAAGAAATACACTTATATAAAGTAGCTATATGCATAAAACAATTTGCTTTTTTTGTCTGTAAGATGTTCTAAATCAAGTAAATTAAAACATGCCAGATGATTAAAAGTTTGTGATATATTTTGATCTAGCATAGATTCAGATCCTGTTTGAAGGTCTACAGAGCAATGGATCCGCAAGGAATTGTTAAGTTAAACATAATTACTTCATGGACAATTAAACTTCAAAAGAATTATTGTGAATTACGTTACGGCACTTTGGGGTATGATAACTCTGAAAATTGGAAACTAAACATGGTAATTTTGGGGTCTTCTGCTAGTAAAGTTTTTATTATATCAATTCAGATCATCATTTAAAAAGAATTGGGACGGTGGTTGTCAAAATATGTCTGTGTAAAAACGAATTTGAGAAGCTAAATACATGTGAATACTCTTAATCATAAAACATTGCATCACAATATTTGAGGCCATTTGGCTGTAATATGCAATATTTCTTATTTCTTCAAGTACGATTTACTGTTCTATGATGGTGTCATCTTGATATAAAATGCTATCAGAGACCAGAAGTCTCTGATGACATCAGACTGTAGCTCTCCTGGTTGTTTTGTTTTCTTCACTCATGGACAAGTCAATAAGATACATACACATAAATATAAATTTTCTAAGACCCTGGGGGTGAGGGGCTCAAACAAAATATCAGGTGCACAACTAGACCACAGACCCATCATATTGCAAAAAGAATTAAGTCTCCATCATTTATAGTGCCAGAGGAGTTGCGAGCACAAGATTACATAGACTTACGTAGGACAAAATGACCACACCCTTTCTCTAAGACCCTGGGGGTCAGTAGCTCAAACAAAATATCAGGTGCACGACTAGACCACAGACCCATCATATTGCATAAAGAATTAAGTCTCCATCATTTATAGCATCAGGAGTTGCGAGCACAAGACTACACAGACTTATCTAGGACAAAATGACCACACCCATTTTCTAAATCCCTGGGGGTCAGGGGCTCCTACAAAATATCAGGTGCATGACTAGACCACAAATCCATCATATTGCAAAAAGAATTAAGTCTCCATCATTTATAGTGTCAGAGGAGTTGCGAGCACAAGATTACATAGAGTTATACAGGTGAAAATGACCACGCCCATTTTCTAGAACCCTGGGGGTCAGAGGCTCAAACAAAATATTAGATGCACAACTAGACCACACATACATCATATTGCAAAAAGAATTAAGTCTCCATCATTAATACTGTCAGAGGAGTTGCGAGCACAAGATTACATAGAGTGATATAGGAGAAAATGACCACGCCCATTTTCTAAGACCCTGGGGGTCAGGGCTCAAACAAAATGTCAGGTGCACAACTAGACCACTGACCAAGTGTAATGCAAAAAGAGTTACATTTCTATCTCTTATAGTTTCAGAGGAGTTGCGAGCACCAGAATTGTTTATGGACAGACAGACGGACGGACGGACAGACGGACAGACGACGGGGTATCGCATAAGCTGGACTGGTCTATGACCAGTAGAGCTAATAAAACAAGTGAAATCTTGCTTAAAAGGTGACGGAATTTCTCGATTCGTGAATTACGTTACGAGGTTACTTTAAATGTATGTCTTTATCTTATAGCCATTTCCTCCGAGTTATTGTAGATTTTGCAGTTTATATGTTTTCACTATCAACTAAAAGCAAAATCTGGGGAATCTGTTTTACTCTGTTCTCCATTAAAATCAAACTATCATAATTGCATTTTTTGCGTTTTTCATTGTCAGAAAATTTTATTATTAACATGTGCCCTCATATGTAACGTAATTCACATACAATTACACAGCAGTCTGAGTCTACATCTACTGTCCGCGTAGCTCACTTCAGAAATCGGAAAATTAAAGTTTTCTCTAATTTGTTGGCATATTTTCCAATTAAAATTTATATAGGGGGATAGATCTCAAACCCTCATAACTTACGGTGTATGATATATGTCTGTACGGCCAATAGTATGCTCACAGCGAAAGAAAATGATTTTAGATAGGGAGATTTCTATGTTAATTTTAGCATGACGTCGTCGACTTACTCCATAGAGTCAGTGTTAAACAGCGGCGACGTCGCGCTAAAATTAACATAGAAAACTCCCCATCTAAAACTATTTTCTTTCACTGCGAGCGTAATATTTGTCGTACAGACATATATCATACACCATTAGTTATATACATGTCAAACTTCGAGATCTATCCCCCGATATACCATGATATACATTTCAATCTCAACAATTGCCGACAAAGTAGAGAAAACTTTCCGATTTTCCGAATTTTCCGATTTCTGAAGTGAGCTGCACGGACAGTAATTAAATTTCTGGCTAAAATGCTGGTGAAAAATTTTTCTATAGCCTTTTCCAAAACACATAAATACCATTAGCTTCAAAATTGACATGGTTTTGAAATATTCCTGATCTTAAAGTTTGCGGCCGTTTTTAAGTTGCAATACACAAGATCGCAAATATAGCGCGTGCAGAGTGTCCGTTCTGATTTTTCACTTACTGTCCGCGCAGCTCATTTCAGAAATCGGAAAATTAAAGTTTTTTCTACTATGTCGGCAATTTTTGAGATTAAAATGTATATCGGGGGATAGATTTCGAAGTCTCATAACTAACGGTGTATGACATATATCTGTACGACAAATATTACGCTCACAGTGAAAGAAAATAGTTTTAGATGGGGAGTTTTCTATGTTAATTTTAGCGCGACGTCGCCAATGTTTAACACTGACTCTATGGAGTAAGTCGACGACGTCATGCTAAAATGAACATAGAAAACTCCCTATCTAAAATTATTTTCTTTCACTGTGAGCATACTATTGGTCGTACAGACATATATCATACACCATTAGTTATCATGATTATGAGAGTCCGAGATCTATCCCCCTATATAAATTTTAATCGGAAAATATGCCAACAAAATAGAGAAAACTCTAATTTTCCGATTTCTGAAGTGAGCTGCGCTGACAGTAGTCACCTACCTAGTAAACCATTGTTCAAAACTTAGGCACCTTTTTAGCCCAAGTACATTGATGACGTCATAACAATGGAGAACAATCGAAGAGTGCGCGAGAGCATTCGTATAGTCTTGGTTAGAGGTATTTGCGATCTTCCGTATTGGCGCAACTTAACTGATTTTGAATGTTTATCAAGAGGTGGGCTACATTTGTCAAGGTCGACAAAAAAATCCTCCTACACATGGTTTAGTCGATAAGACGCACCGGCCACTAGGCAAGTTTAAACGTAAAGGTGCCGCTCTACTTATACGCAGTAAGAGGGTTAAACATGTTTTTAAAAAGTTGGAGTTACTGACCTGTACTCGAGATTTGATTCCTTCAATATCACAATATGCGTTAGTGAAAGAAAAACTTCTGGAAGCGTTGCACAGGGGTCCTAAACGCAAGAATACAAATACTGGGTGTTTATTCCGTAAAAAAGAATCAAATGTGCAGCGACATACCGCTGTTGTGGTGTATGAAGTACTGGCTTCTTCCGCCATTGTTGTTGTTTGTTCCCTGTTGAAATCCCGCAATTGCTAAATACAATGGCGTAAGGTCCCATATGCAAAAAATAAATTTATCGGCTATAATACAGTACCGATGGGACTTTAATACTGACCATCTTACGCCATTGACTAAAGAAAAGGGCACGGCTCCCAATGTTATTGTCATTCAAATTTTTTTGAACTTTGCTATTTAAATATTCAAGCCATGGATAATTCGTTACTGCACTGAAGAATCACGAATTTCACTCGTGTATTAGCCCCCATCCGATTCAATAGCGCGGGGTGTATTTGTGTGTAAGGGGGGGGGGGGGGGGTGCACACGGTGGCACCTACATCTAAAATTCTCTAACAAGTTTACTCTTTCTATCCTGATTTTTCCCTACCAATCCATTGGCACGCCCCCCCCCCCCCCACTCCCCTAAAGTCGTAAAAATAAGGAATTACTTAAACAAGTATGTGTAAACATAATTTCTGGTAGTTTGAAATCGAATTTTAGAAGTTTTCGCTGGCTCCCTGCCGCTCGCCATGTTTCTTTATTTAGAATATTAACCGATATCATGGTTTGAAATAAAATTCCGAAGGTATAAGCATGATATTATTAGTTATACAGTGTTTTACAGGGGGGATACAGAAATATGTCCATTCCATGCTCAATAGCCAATGAAGCAATGTTTCCCCTTCCAAGATTCAACCTTTATTTTTATGTTTTTTTTACCGGTATGTTTCTGATACATGTATATACTATAAGTAATTGATAATTGAAAAATTTCGCTGGCTCGCTATATACATTATATATCATGCGAGATAATTTTCCGCTGGGAAGTGGGGTTCCCCCAAGAACCTGCTACAGGGCTTTGAGGTATTCCACGCCCCCTCTTAACTCAAACCTGTCCCCCGTAATTATATTCTGAATTTTTCCAAAATTTTGATAAATTTCAATATATTAAATGAATCCCCCAACCACAGCAAACTAACATATTTTTTTTTCATCTCATAGAATCACAATACGATATATAAATAAATGTAATTTCAATAGTTTATAATTACCAAATGTGTTTGTTTATCTAATTCTAAGCATTTTGATTGGTCGATCGCATTTATTGTGACTTCCGTTATGAGATGATAAAATGTCAAAATTGACCGGAACTACTTTCACACTAACGCAACAGAAATCAAGAATTGTCTTACGCATGAAATAAACAATACAAATGGTCTCAAATAATCCATTTAAACTAGGGACAGTTCCATGTGTCGACTCATAAACAACACAGCAGAGTACTGTGAATGTTTGCCGAGATTACATCGGTTGCTACGCGCATGATTTGAAAACTGCAACAAGTGAACATGAACGGCAGTTTGTTGACGGATTTCTTGTGTTTCTAGGGAAATTTTGATTGACTTATTAGAAATGCATGAAAAAACTTGTCCTTTATTTTTCTAAAATCATCGAAATTAATCTAATACACATCATATACAGCATGTAGGATGAATAAATTTGAAAGTACTGAGCAAAAGCTACGCAATCGCGACTTACCAAACTTGTCATGCCGATTTCGTTCTGATTCCTATGAAATAATTTACAGCTGATATTCCGATACCTGTAGATCTTAACAACGTGTTTTTTCTTCACACTTAAGATCTACAAGTACAAGAAATGCTGTCTGAGAGTCCGTATAAATCCCAACACAAATTGCTTCATTTTCTACTTTCAACTGTCATGTCTGCCTTCGATAAACAACGCGTCACAAATTACGTCATAACAGTACAGCAGTAAGTGCAAATAGGTAAAACATGCTGAGGTTCTGAAGGTGGAAATGCTTTTTTTCCAGATTAAATGTCGGCTTGCTTTTTTTTTTCCTCTCGAACATTTTTGTTGTTAGGGAACTAGTTCGTACCAGTTTAATATTTTCATACGCCACGTACTCAATCGTTTATTTTCCTTAGAATTTGTACGAATTCGGAATAAATTCATATGTTTGGTAATTATAAGTATTGAATGTTTATTTTTGCCATTTTATTGGATGATGAAATGTCAGTTGTCGTATCACAAATTTTGCGTAAAACCGCTTCGCTACGCTACGCGGTTTTACACAATTTGTGATACGACAACTGACATTTCATCATCCAATAAAATGGCAAAAATAAACATTCAATTCTTAACTGGCCGTTTTAACAGATACATGCATGTACAATATACGGGAATCTTTTTCCCTCTCACTCGTACGAAGTGTATACATTTTATGTATATGCATTCATCTTCAGGCGCTTAGCCAGCGTACTGGTCCAGGTAGAAGCCCTTGTGGATATTCAAGGGGCAAAGTCTCAGAATCTATTCAATTTTGCTCATGTACAGGGCAGTTTTCTACGTTAATGTTTCTTTCATTCTTTTTTTTTTTTTGCAAAACGACGTGGGAGCAACTGCGTTCTAATGGTACATGTACGCCTGGTTATGCGCATGATTTTCTCTCTTGTCCATATGCCAATAGGCATTTGTAAACATGTACAACCATTTGGTTTTTAAGGGGGGGGCTTTTGTAAATCCAGCTCGGAATATTTTGCAAAAAATATTTTTCTGCATGACTGGCGGAAAAATCAAGCATTCACTGAGGAATGAAAGGAAAAACATCTTTCTCCAGCATCTTCAGCATTAGACGTGCTAATAGACTCTCAGACATTTCACAACTGTCAATGATTCAGTTTGGTCAGGATTCTCTGATACTAAATGTTTCAAATTCTTCAATATATACATCACTCTCCAAGTTCAGATTCTTTAATTCCAAGAAAAGGTCAAACGTGTAGTTCAAGGTCACATATTGAATCTAAATCTATCTTAAGTAATTTCCGGACACAATGCATACATATACCATATCATCTATCATTTGCCAGACCAGTGTTGTAGCAAATCCTAAATATTAGGAAAGTAGGTCAAGGCTACTAGATATTCTTACACAAATGTATACTGTGTAGAAGAGAAATGAACTTAAAATATCAATGTTTTTTAAGATTTATTAAGTTTAATTGTAAATTTTATTCAAAACTCTGAAAATCACTAAAGAAGAATCATTATCACTGCAATATGTATATATATATGTGTGTAATAGTATCATCAATTTACAACATAATACTTTTGTACTTGCGAAAGGATATTTTTCTTTCTCTATAATTTAGCATATGCTTATTTCTTTTTGAAATTAATATTTTATATGAATTTACATGTCTAGTCTATATTTACCTAGAATTCAAAGTCATAAATTGTTGCTATGAAAATAATGAAATAAATAAATCTTTTTTCCCCATTCAACAGGTGCAGGTCTATTCTCAAGTAAAAAGTTTTCAATGCATTTGGAAGCAATTTAACCTACATTTAGTACATACATGTACATGTACCTGTAAGCACATGAAAGTAAGCACAAAACATGTTCAATATTCAAATACTAGTACAGTGATTTCTCCAGTGTCTATAGTAAAACTTAAGGATGAGGTAGATGTTCAATCTGATACCCAGAAATGAGGTATTTATTGTCCAGCCATCCTGTATGTACAGAGGATGATGTCAGTCTCACTCTGAAAGTAAAAGATGTAATGAATTAAATTGAATACTAGTTACTTCATTTTAATATTATTAAATAAGCTCTAAAATGAATGAATTTTGCATACATTTACCACAACATGCAGCAGTAGTATATATCATAATGATGTACATGTATATAAATTACATGACATGTAATTGTAAAGTTTCAGTAGTAGTACTAACATACAAATATAATTACAGGGCTTTCGATCGGCCATTCTCAAATTATGCAAAATAGTATCATTTTCCCTTTTTATTGACCAATTTTTCCCAATTTCATACACACTGTACATGTACCTCATAGAAAATTCTAAAAAAAGAGAAAGTAAAAAATCCTAAATCCATTGACCAAATCTATCATATTCAATTTTGAAGAAAATACATGTATTGCCAATTTTTCCAATTTGAAAGGCCCGATCCAATCCCAACCAGAAGTCTCTGACGAGACTGTAGCTCTCCTGGTTGTTTTTTAATTCACTTAATGACAAGTAAATTCTAATATGGCCACATCCATTTTCTTAGTCACTGGGGGCCAGGAACTCAAACAAAATATCAGGTGCACTACTTGAATACAGACTCATTGATTGCAAGAAGGATAAAGTCTCCATCATTTAGTGTCAGAGAAATTGCGAGTACAAGATTACATAGAGTCATACAGAAGAAAATGACCATACCCATTTTCTAAGACCCTGGGAGTCAGGGGCTCAAACAAGATGTCATGTGCACAACTAGACCACAGACCAAGTCTTATGCAAAAAGAGTTATATTTCTGTCTCTTATACTTTCAGGAGTTGCGAGCACAAGAATTGTTTACGGACGGACGCCGGACAAGGGGGTACCGCATAAGCTCGACTATAACCAGTAGAGCTAAAAACGGGTGTCATGTGTAAGAGCCTGCTTAGGACAAAGAAAAATTAAACCCATGTTTTATTTTGTGGAACATGAATGCCCTTGTTGTCACATATATTGTAGAAAAGTATTTCACACTCCAAGGTCAAGGTCTCTATGTAAAAATTCAGGTATTAATGTGAAGGCCTTACCACAAGGGATACACATGTAAGATATGATAGCACTATCACTTGCAATTCATGTTATGACCAAGGGCAAGGTTACAGGTAACATGATTAAAGTTATTCAAAAATTGATCATTATTCAAGGTCAAGGTCACAATGTCAAAATTTTGGTATTAATACGAAGACCTTATCACAAGGAATATATATAAGAATATGAAAGCCCTATCACTTAAAAGCATAATATTGCTTTAACCAGACTTGTCAGAATGACAACATAGCTCGCCGGTGGCAACCATATGTAAATTGCAACAACAACAATAAAAAAGGTCTTATCACAAGGAATGCACATGTGAAATATCAAAGCCCTATCACTAACCATTCAAAAAATATGGCCAAGGTTAAAGTTTTTCAAAAGTAGGTCAATCATCTCCAAGGTCAAGGTCACAAGGTCAAAAATTTTGGTATCCATGGAAAGGTCTTGTCACAAGGAATACACATGTGAAATATCAAAGCCCTATCACTTACCATTCTAAAAATATGGCCAAGGTTAAAGTTTTTCAAAAGTAGGTCAATCATCTCCAAGGTCAAGGTCACAAGGTCAAAAATTTTGGTATCCATGGAAACGTCTTGTCACAAGGAATACACATGTGAAATATCAAAGCCCTATCACTTACCATTCCAAAAATATGACCAAGGTTAAAGTTTTTCAAAAGTAGGTCAATCTCCAAGGTCGAGGTCACAAGGTCAAAAATTTTGGTATCCATGGAAAGGTCTTGTCACAAGGAATACACATGTGAAATATCAAAGCCCTATCACTTACCATTCCAAAAATATGGCCAAGGTTAAAGTTTTTCAAAAGTAGGTCAATCTCCAAGGTCAAGGTCACAAGGTCAAAAATTTTGGTATCCATGGAAAGGTCTTGTCACAAGGAATACACATGTGAAATATCAAAGCCCTATCACTTACCATTCCAAAAATATGGCCAAGGTTAAAGTTTTTCAAAAGAAGGTCAATCTCCAAGGTCAAGGTCACAAGGTCAAAAATTTTGGTATCCATGAAAAGGTCTTGTCACAAGGAATGCACATGTGAAATTTGAAAGCCCAATCTGTATTGGTTTAAAAGTTATAAGCAAGGTTAAAGTTTTTGTGCACGCGCACGCAGACGCAGACGCAGACGCCGACGCCGGGGGTATGACAATAGCTCTCCGGACATTCGTCCCGGCGAGCTAAAAAATAATAGGGAAGTAGGTCAATCTTCAAGTTCAAGGTCACAAAGACAACAATTTGGTATCCATGGAAATTTACACAGCAAAAGCACATGTCTATATATCACTCACCATTCAAAAGTTCTGGCCATGGTGTAAGATTTTAAAAAGTTGGTCATTTTCCAAGGTCAAGGTCACAAATTTTGTATGCATGAGAAGGTCTTGTTTCAAACAATACACTGTACATGTACACATGAAATATGAAAGCATGTATTTTACCATTTAAGGTGAATCACATGGGATACACGTATAAAATATGAAATAAATACAATGTTATTTGTACTTGTATTATTAGATTTACAAAATTATTATAACATGTATATTACATGTAGTATACATTTATATGTACAACTTACCCTTCAGTGCTATATCAGCATGTTTACTGCAAGAGGCTGTGATACAGTTTCATCTGTCGATCTCACTATTCTATTGATGATGAATTCCTCTACATTATAACATAAAATCTCATTTCATACTGGACCACAGTTTCACAAGTAAAATGTTGTCGATGTACACATTGAATATGTTTTTCGTGTAGAAATATGCACTTGAACAATTTTCTTCATTCTCCTTTCACAAGTGAATTATTTTCACACCATGGTGGCCAACATCATATATGGTAGTACAATTGTAATATTATATTCCACAGTATTTCTTCAACTTTACAAGTATGGTACTAGTAGCACTATAAGCATTCCACTATTCTGATGCACTTTCTTTCATTGGATCTGATGCACACATGCGCATGAAGACTTTTCTCAGAGTATATTCCTTCTTTTGTCTGGCAGTTATGGTTGTTACTGTAAAGAATAAATGAAATATTCAATTGATTTCAAATTCATCCCCTTTAAATAATTTTAAAACCATTCAAATACTGTTTCCACCAACACTACAGCACCAGGCTACAGAACTGATATTTGATACTGATTATAACTAACACTGACATCAAATTTATTCAAATTCATGGTGTGTACTTATATTTAGATGTTCATGAAGATGTAATGAAAGACAGGAATGGCCTTAAAGAACAAATATTTGTGAGATATTCGCTTACACCAATAAATAATCATGAAACTCATTCACACGAAAACATGGAGCACTCCCAGGTCTAGTATTTCTGATAAGAAGAATAATTTAAAATCCCATCATATGTGTTCCACGTGATACATAAATCAACTTAAAAACATACCTTAAGATGAGCCATGTGTCTGTATTCTTGAACAGTTGGTTTACTTGCATGAAAGAAGCATTTCTACGTGTTCAAATTTCGAACGGAAGTCCACGAGAGAATGTTTTAGACGAGACTACTATAAAATTAGAATAGGAACGGACTTTCTTTTCCGTCGTGTGTAAGGTAAAATCTTGACTCGAGATTCTTCCGATTGTATGCATATAATTTGCATAATAAGGTTCGGAGCCGTGAAGGGGATAAGGCACTGTGTCCAATCCACTACGGGTACGGATGTTTCGCTTCATTTTCCGGTTTCACTTTGATGCAGAGATTTTAAATATTCAGGACTAAAAACCTTATTTTATGTTGATTTCCCAAAACCATAGGCTGGTATTTTTGTATGTATGGTACCAGGACGAATGTACGTTTATTTTACAATATTTACATATACCCATTCATTTGTATAGAATTTACACTGTGATTATAGGAGTATAACTGCAGTGGCGTGATTTGAACTATGACGTCATAGTAAGTTGGCTTGATTTGAACTTTGACGGTACATAGTAACAGAGCCCTAGCAACGTAGTTGTAAACGTATTTTAACGTCATTAAAGTGTGAAAAACTGGAATGTAAATATATCAAATAACTGTCTTTTGGAATGTGATTATACTGTGATAACCTACAATGGATCCATGAATTATGTTTCTCATAATGCGCTAACGCGCATTATGAAACATAATTCCTGGATCCATTGTAGGTTATCACAGTATAATCACATTCCAAAAGACAGTTATTCTATAAAAAACATGTCAGATCAGATCTACTCAATTGTTGAAGTTAAACAGAGAACTTTGCCGCAGTCAACGCCCCAAGTCACATTGAACGTCCAATTATTCAGAAAATTTTGCATTGATCTCTGTCGAATGGCATACATTGATATTAAAATAAGATTTTTTATATTTACAAATAATAGCAAAGTCATTATAATAGCAAATCATTTGTAAAATACTCCATTATTAGCAGAAAAAAAGTGGACATGTGTATTTTTGACTGTACGTGTTTATAAAATATGCACTGTACGGTTTATATTTAGTCGTTTTATTTCTATTTTCGTGGGTTCTATTTACATATTAAAATGCCCGTTTGTGTGGGTACTATTCTCTCATAGTGTTGCTTTTTGAAGGAATAGTGCCCGAGGGTCAGCGAAGACACTATATTTACCCTCCAAAGGCAACGCTGCGAGAGAATAGTGCCAACACAAACGGGCATTATTTTAAAAGGTTTATCAAATGCATCACATTGCCTCGATACATCTCTATAACTATTTAGATTATTTAAAAAGAAGTGGCGACACCTACAGTGCTCTCCAAGCGACGCAAACCGCGATACTGTCCGGTCCAAGGATTTATCATGTGATGCACTAAGTTCTCATAGTGTTGCGTCTGCAAAGAATGGTACCCAGTCATCATTTTGAGAGCATAGAACATGTAAAAACAGACATTTAATCTGTTGATGGGTTTAGTTATAACATTCTTTATAAGAACCGCTCCAACCACATAAGTCGCAAACCCTCTCCTCTCCACAAACACTCTCCTTCAATAAAAACTTATCGGCGAGAATCATGATATTGAAATATTTACCAGAAAGTAAATATAAATTTCATTTAAATTTTGTATGAATGAGTAAGGAACATGTCAACTCGCACAATGAAATAAGAAAAATAGAAAATTCATCCGAAGATATATTGTTTGGCAATCTTCCTAGAAATTTGATTTTGTTGACCAATGTAAAAGGTCAAAAGGACGTCGATTTCGCCATATTATTCTATAATAGCAGAATTTGAAAGTTTTATACAACATTGTCCTCCATGATACATGTAGTATTTCCTTTTGCATAAATATTTGTTTTAGTATTTTTGATATAACAATCAAATTGACATACTGTACCACAGAGATTAACTATGTTCAATGCCGGAAAATTCGATTGAAAGGGTGGATGTTTTGGTAAAGTCAGGTTCTCGTGATCCCTTTTACTCTTTAGGCATGGTCCATTTGATATTCAGGGGGGGGGGGGAGCTTGGGTTTTTTTGTCGGAGCAAGATTATTTTTTTCGCCCCGGACTGGGGCAAAATAATTTTTTTCTGGCAAAGTTGGAGCAAGGAAATTTTTTTAATTAAGTGATGCGCATATTAAGAATGTTGGTGTTTTATCAATAGAAATTATTTATATTTTTACTCAAAACTCTAAATATTAATATATTAGTTTATTTTTATGCAAGTAGTCAATTCACTTAAATGACTTTTAAACAGAGAGATAAAAGATTTTTACAATACAATTCTCAATATTTTATATAAGGTACATGTAATAACATGTATAAGAGGGTCTGAGGGGAAGGTCTCCTAGACAAATTTTTAAATGTTATTAAGAATTGTAAATTTGTGAATAACTGAAGCTCTCCTTCCAAGCTTAGAGGAAATAAAATTAGACTCTTTGGGATAAATGTAACATGTATTAACGGCAATACATAAATATTGATAACATATTTAAGCTTTTAAGGAAGCCCTTTTTCATTCACATACATGTGTAACTTTTGATATATTCAAATATATGAATTTTGCTATTAGTAAATAATGTTTTGATAGAAAATTATGGCGAGCGAAGCGAGCCAAAAATTTTTGATACAATTTGAAAACTGCGGCGAGCGAAGCGAGCCGGAAAATTTTCCAGAATTTTAGCGAAATTTTATGGTAATTCTTCAAATTCAGATTATTTGTAGGAACAAGATTATTTTTTTCTGTCACACCATAAGCAAATTTATTTTTTCAAAATTGAGAGCAAAATTATTTTTTTCGAAAAAAAAAAAACAAGCCCCCCCCAGAATATCAAATGGACCGTGCCTTACAAAACACAAAAGGTGTCCCGGGAAACTGACTAGTTTTCTAGTCGTAACATTAATTTTTTACATTTCGCTTCACGAAAACAAATTATCAATATCACTGTACTCTTCCTCCCTCCTTTTTTTGGCTTGTTACAATTTTTGGGATGTTGTGCCCCTCCACTTTTACAGGCAGAGCCTCGCCGTTGCATGTTATATGAATAAATGAGTGAACTTCTGCACTAGATTCTCAAAACACCTTAGAAGCACTCAATATGTTCTCTACTTGACCACCATCACTACCAGTCCTTCCATCGTCCACAATGTTTGAACCACAGCAATCCCATCCTCCTTTTCTTAAGTGGCGTATATATTTGAAGGTTGTTGGCGCCGAGCTCCTGTGGTTTTAACTCCATTTTCCACTTCTATTCTACAATCACAGCAAAGACTAAAATCAATAGACCCTCGTCGATCCAATCATATAAATTTTTAACTTTGAATGTAGCTTCATTAACATACAAATGGACAGTACAGCCCAACAGATGCCCTCATCATTGACCTTGACAAACACCTTCTTCCCTAAAAAAAAAGAGAACTTCCTCTTGATTGGTAAGTGATAGGACTTTCATATTTCGTACGTAAAAATATTTTCAACAGATACATGTACCTATATTTTAACCAACAAGCATGAGCTCGCTACAGCCGGCAAAGCACGGACTGTATTTCGTACGCCCTCTATTTATATATTCATTTACATATCCATCTGTGTGATGCTTGGGCTCCTGCGTTATGCTGTCTTGTTTGTATTGTCACATTACAGTTAGGAGATTATTTTACACCACTATTGTGTATTCTTTGAGACCTCTGAATAACCGAAAAAGTGGGAGTGCCGCGCGCACGTTATCCGGATAACAACAACTTTTTGCTAATTGCGTGGAAAATGACCGTCATACATACATCTATTACATTTGAGTTTTGTAGATATCACAATGATCCTATTTTTTCCTTAAGGTCCCTAAGGCACTATAGACATTTTTCGCCGCGACGAACTTCGCACTTCGAACTTCGTACTTCGCACTTCGAACATTGAAGAAAAAGTGGCGTAGCTGCCGTTCGCGTATAAACTCATAGGCGGAGTCATCTACATTTTTATTAGTATACTCAGTGGAATGGTATATTGGACTTCCTGTACAACTGGCACGCTTTTTTCGGCAACCCACTTATAAAATCAAAGTGCGAAGTTCGAAGTTCGAAGTTCGTCACGGTGAAAAAAGTCTTATATTTGTACATATTCTGCCCGATAAACAAAATATGGAAGTGCGATACATGACCGTCTGTAACCTGTCTTTCTCGTTAAGTTGAATTTGAACTACATTTGTTTCATTTTATTCTTACTCTTCACTGAAAAAAATGACATTGAATATCGAAGATAAATACATGTAGTGACCTGTTGAAAATAACATTCCCCTCGAGTTATACATGTATATACGTTCCTAGTAGTGCTATTTATTCTTGAAAAAAATATTTAAGGATTTTATCGCTAATTCGCTTTAGTAGGTAGATGAACTGAGACCTATGAAGTAAAACGACGGAATATAAACCATACAGTACATATTATATAAACCGTACAGTACGTATTTTACAAACACGTACAGTCAAAACACCAATATATCCATTTTTGCTGCTAATATTGGAATATTTTACAAACGATTTGCTAATGCAATGACTTTGCTGTTATTTCTAAATATAAAACATCTTATTTTGATATCAATATTTGCAGTTTGACTGAGATTAATGCAAAATTTTCTGGAAAATAGCACGTTCAATTTGACTTTGGATACATTCTGCATCAAAGTTATGTGTTTAGCTTCAATAATTCAGTGGATCTGATCAGATATGTTGTTGTAAAACAAACTTACATCTCTCCTTGTACCATCCATAAATAAAATCCAAACTATGTTTTGGGGAAACCAACATAAAATGAGATTTTTATACCTGAGTAGTTAAAATCTCCGCTTCAAAGTGAAACCGGAAAATGAAGCGAAACATCCGTACCCGTCGTGGATTGTACACAGTGCTTATGCTATTGAATGAATGCTATTGACTTCGCCATTGACTATAAGAGGAGGGGCGACAGAGGGTAATAACGGGTGCAAGATGGGAGGAGTGGATCACAGAACTATGACACATGTTTTTAGTCCGACTTGCAGACCTACGACGGTGTTACCTGTTTTTCGTCGAAAAAACGAAAAGACGAAAAAACAGATAACACCGTCGTAGGTCTGCAAGTCGGACTAAAGCCCGGTACACACGGTAAGACTAGTCTTATAACACTTGTATTATTTATAGAATAACTGTCTTTTGGAATGTGATTATAAGATTTTATGTCTCATAAGACTCTACCGTACACACGATAATACAAATCTTATAAGACTGTAAACAAATGGTCTACTCCACGTGGTTTTCTCCCACTAAAATATCCCATTAATTGAAGACAAGTTAATTGCAACAAACATGTTTTACAAGCGTGAAAGAAATTGACTCAAAAAGGAAAAGATTAAAAGTAGATACTGGGCAATGCCATGCACGAAGTGGAGAGAAGCATTTAGTGTCCATCATGGACTCCTAACGAAATGCCCCTAAAAGTAACAGAAAATCTAACCAGAACCCTACCACTAGAATATTTTTGGTGAAACATTTCCCGCGAAGGATTCCATATGCATAATTCCCCTTCCACTTCCGAAAATGTAAAATCAATCAAAATTAATTTTTCCATGTCTAATTTGGGAATTTGACCACAATTGAAGCACATGTATCTTGGGGTTTTCCATGTATAAATATTTTTAGTTACAAATGTTGATGAATAATGAGGACAGAGCAATTTCATTGACCAGAGATAAAAAAAAATCTTATAAGACTTGTATTAAGGATAGAGCAGTGCTTTATCGCTAATACAGTCTTATATGTTTTTGAAAATCTTATAATACAGTGTATTAAGGGTGTACACACGGTAAGATTCTGTATATAATACAAGTCTTATAAGACAAATCTTACCGTGTGTACCGGGCTTAACATGTTTTATACAGAGGGGACGTCCCTACGCCATTGATTTTCTATATGTACAATTATAACTATGGCGCGGAATGTGTGTCAAAATGATCACATTTCTGCCTAGGCAAAATTATTTTTGCCCAAGCAAAATTCCATTTTTGCCTAGGCAAAAATAATTCTGCCTAGGCAGAATTCGATTTTTGCCTAGGCAAAATTAATTCTGCCTAGGCAGAAATCGAATTATGCCTAGGCAAAAATAATTCTGTCTGGGCAAAAAGCGAATTATGCCTAGGCAAATATAATTTTGCATAGGCACAAATCGAATTTTGCCTAAGCAGAATTATTTTTGCTTAGGCAAAATTCGCAAGCGTTCATCTATATCAACCAATGAAAATGCCTCTTGCAAAGCGAATTAATACAGTGCACGCGCACGCCCAGTGTGTGCGGTGCAGCACTGTAAACATGGATAGCTAGATCCATTTTTCTCAACCATTCATAATTTTGTAAGAATAAAACGTGCATGGATAGATCTGAAATATAGTTTTTTTTTTCATCGGGGGGGGGGGGGGGGGGGTTGAGACCAAGTCTTCGACCATGGGGGGAATATAACTCTTGGCAAATCCTTGGGTCCTGACCCCTTCAACCCCTCCTTCTCTCTCTATGTCCGTGGGGGATGGGGGTGAGATCAAGCATCGGCGTTGGGGGGGGGGGGGGGCATATTAGACGTGAAAACGGGAAACATTTTAAACATCACACTAGGCAAATTCCATCTTCATAAATCGCGGGTCCGATACGTCCGTCGTCCTACTCTCCCGCCATTGTTGTTTCTATGTAAACGCACCGCCAGTAAGACGCGATTTGATTGGGTTAGCCGCTCTGACATTTTTTATATTCTTACTCGGGATGCTAAATATATCAAGGGGGAGAGTAGGACGACGGACGTATCGGACCCGCGATTTATGAAGATGGGCAAATTCCTGGGGTCCTGACCCCTTAAACACACCAAATTAAACGTAAAGACGGGGAACACATCACACTTGGCAAATTCCTTTGGGTCCTTCCAGCTGGGGGGGGGGGGGGTTAGACGTAAAAACAGGGAAAACACAACTCTTGGCAAATTTCTGGCGGTCTTCATCCCATGCTCGACGTGATATCAAATAGTAGTCAATTTCGATCAAGGATAAGAGGGGGTATAGGCTCCGGTCTGCCATGAGCAACTAGTCATTACTGGATCTACAATTTTGTCGGAAAGCAAAGGTGATAAGGTGAAATATGTGCGCGAATCCTTTTAGAGTTTCACCCCTGCAGTGTATCACTGCATCTTTGTAACATGCATGGTGATTGGTTAATATGGAGTTGATATATGCCTAAGCAAAAATACGTCCGTTCTAATTCTGCCTACAGTAGGACGATAATATTGCCTATTCAAAATTCGAATTTAGCCTTTGCAGAAATATTTTTGCCTAAGCAAAAATCGAATTTTGCCTAGGCAAAATTATTTTTGCCTAAGCAAAAATCGAATTCTGCCTAGGCAAAAATAATTTTGCCTAGGCAAAAATCGAATTCTGCCCAAGCAAAAATCGAATTCTGCCTAGGCAAAAATAATTTTGCCTAGGCAAAAATAATTTTGCCTAGGCAAAAATATGATAATTTTGACACACATTCCGCGCCATATTTAACAGAGGGGACCTTACGCCATTGTCTTCCTATATGGACAATTATATACAGAGGGACCTTACGCCATTGATTTTCTATATGGGCAATTATACAGAGGGGACCTTACGCCATTGACTTCCTATATGGACAATTATATACAGAGGGGACCTTACGCCATTGACTTTCTACATGGACAATTATAACAGAGGGGACCTTGCGCCATTGTCTTTCTATATGGACAATTATAACAGAGGGGACCTTACACCATTGTCTTTCTATATGGTCAATTATATACAGAGGGGACCTTACACCATTGTCTTCCTATATGGACAATTATATACAGAGGGGACCTTACACCATTGACTTTCTATATGGACAATTATAACAGAGGGGACCTTACACCATTGTCTTCCTATATGGTCAATTATATACAGAGGGGACCTTACGCCATTGTCTTCCTATATGGACAATTATAACAGAGGGGACCTTACACCATTGACTTTCTATATGGACAATTATATTCAGAGGGGACCTTACACCATTGGCTTTCTATATGGACAATTATAACAGATGGGGCATTACGCCATTGACTTTCTATATGGACAATTATATAGTGTATAATGTCTTCATATTAAGTATTTCATTACAAGGTATATTGTTTTTTTTGGGAAAGGGAGGCGCTCTTGTATTTTAGGCTAAGTAGAAATAATTGTTAGCTTTCTTTGAAAGAGATTACTTGGACCCAAATGATTTACTTCAACGTTGTGTTTAAACTGCTGTCAAAGATGGTCTTTCACAATAAATAATTGGCTTTCATCAATTATCTTATGTAATTAATAGAAAACAAAACTTTAATGTTTACGGGCTCCTTGAAATTTGGTAAGGGCTCCTTGAATTCCAGAACTAGGAGCCCGTATAGCTCCTTTGGAATTTCTATGAATTTCAAGCCCTGACTGTCATCGCATTTTCATTCGAAGAAAGACTGCCACACATACGTACATCATCACATGATCGCGAATTACAACAAAGGAGGGGATCTCCAACAACACCAGGTTGTAGCACCCACAGCAAAACCCCAAAACACCCAATGCAAAAACACAAAGCAGACAAGCACAGAAAGAGACGCGTAAGGGACAAGGAACGTCAACGCACAACACAGAAACATCAAACACAACGGACTACACATAAACCAACGAGACCAATGGGCAACCGGTACCGACTTAGGACGGCCATCTGCCACGGAAATAGCAGAGGGTATGGTTATCCTGGATTACGTGCGCACAACCCTCCCACTTTTCCGATTACCCAGAGGTCTCGAAGAACGTACAATTGTGGTGTAAAACAACCTCCTCACTGTCAGATGACCACACACAAACAAGACCGCAAAACGCAAGGGTCCAAGCAACACAGATGAATATGTAAATGGATATAAAAAGAGGGCGTACGTAATACAATCCGTGCTCTGCCGCCGCGAGCTCATGTATGTTATCACCCGAGGAGTCCGACTGACATTCAGAGAGGACAGGTGGTCGGGGTCCTGTCTTCTCTAAAGAGGTTTGGACAGGGTCCGTCATGGAGTCCCGTCGTCACAGTCAGTCAGAGTGCAAGTTTTAAGAATGCGCTTGTACAAGACTGTAGATTGGTCAAGTACCAAGCCTAGAGTCCGTCTGGTGACATTAGGATCATACCCACGGTATAAAAGGCGTTTGATGATTCTGACGCATTTTCGATAGTGATGTTGTCTATCTTTGATCCTTCTTATCTTGTTAATAATGTCACCATAAAATGCAGGTTGTGAAATACCCAAAGTAATATACTCTGTTGCCTGTATTGGTCTGAATTTCAGAAGATTTTGTAAAATTTCCAAAAAGTCTTTACTAGTTTGTGAAAGCGAAAACCTTGTCCTAAAAAATTCTTGGTAATTTGTAAATTTCTACAATGAAAATCCAAAACATCAGTACACGCTCTAGCATACCGGATGAGCTGTGAAATATAGATACCATAGGACGGTAATCTAGGAACATCACCGTCAAGCCAGGGGAAATTTACTATGTTAAATCCAAAATCATCTCTTTTGTCATACACACTTGTATGGATCTCTCCATTAACAATTTTGATATTTAGGTCCAAAAATGGTGTTTCTGTGTTTGAAACGTTTGCCTTGTTTAGAATCAATTCTTGAGGATAAATAACATTTTTATATTTCTCAAAAACAGGATTGTCGATAGTAAGAATATCATCCCGGTACCTAGAAGTACCAATGAAACATTTCACATCAGCATTTTTTCTTTGTTCATACGTGTATAAAAATAAATCTGCAACAAGAGGCGCACAATTAGTACCCATTGGAATCCCTAGAACCTGCTTGTAGTGTTTCTCACCAAATCTTACATAAATATTGTCCAAAAGGAAGGACAAGGCAACTAGTATGATTTGTAATCTGTGGTGGAAAAGAAACCCTTCGATTCAGAAGTACAAATATAAGTTTTCCCCTCTCGATCAAAGCACCATTTAATGAGTTTGGACAGTCGATCATTTATTTTGTCGTGAGGAAGCGTGGTGTACATATTAGAAAAGTCGTATGAAGATATCGTATTTGCTTCAAAATTTCTTGATTTCATTTTGTCAATCACATCCCCTGAATTTTTAATAGACCAAAAGAAGTTTACGCCATTCCTGTTCATGACAGTTTCACAGTATTTTGCCACGTGTTCCTTTATAGCCGTGAGTGCTGACGTCAGATTTCTAGACAAAATTGTTGTTGAGCAGTTGCTAGAATTAGCAATGTATCGAAACTTGTAAGGAGACTTGTGAAGTTTTGGTATACGGTATATTGTAGGGAGATCCAATTTAGAAATATGGATGTTAAAAGAAGAAATTTCACTGTTATGTTTGTTCAAAAGATTGGGAACACTTTCGTTGCTTTCGATATAAGTATTAGTAGAGGAAAGTTCCGAAACTAAAGTTGATATGTAGTAGCGTTTTCAAATAATTATGGTGTTGTTGGCTGCTTTATCTGCAGGCGCGAAGACATATTTTTCATGTAAATTACGTAACATGGATTTGAAATATCTTTCAGATTTAGAAATTGGATTTTCAAAAAGTTGAGGATTTTTGTAGTAGTTATCCATTCGAATATCGGTAATATCCAAAATGAGGTTTTTCCAGTCATTCAGAGCATGCGATTCGACTCCTTCCGATTTACACAATTTCGTTTGTTGTGGGATTTCGAAACCCTTAAATGACAATTCCCGCATAACGGAACCGTTTTGTTTTCAGTAACATTTAGACAATAAAGGTCCTCCAATAAATTTACTTTTGCACATAGTTCATTATATTTCATTTCCTCTTTTTTATTGTCAAGTTCTAAAGGACTTAGATGTAATTTCGAAAACTTTAATTTTTTTCGCGCCACTTTGAGACTGTCGTCAGGATCCTCTTTATCTCGTTTCACCATTATGTTCAAAGAATAACTATTTGGCAATGAATGGCGACATCCCAAAGACTTTCACATGCGTGGGTTTGGTCCAAATTTTGAATCATGTCTTGCAGCCGATAAATTTTTTTTGGAAAGGACTTTTCATCTGCATTTGCATCTACCCAGTCGCCTTGATCGTCACGATTCATTGTTTCAGCGGACATGTTATCTAATGCAGATATTTCACTTCTTAATTTTTCACAAAATCCATGGTAACCATAATTCCGTAAGTCACATATGTTGCATTCCGCAGAAACGCGAGTTTCACGTCCAGGAGAAGTACAATGGACTAACGACGTCCGACATGTTGGACATAATGATTAAAAGTGACTGTTTAGTATGTATCTGGGTATAAATGTTCTATAAAATTGATAAGAACCAATATAAACATTGTCACAAGCTATAATTATAGGATTAGGAGTACAATGGCCACTTACACGATACAGATTCCTATCACTGTAAACATGGTAAATGTCATAAAATCTGTATAGATGTTAGTAGACCTAGCATGATATGAATCAAGATTGGATCTAGAAAATTGTACAAGAATGAGAAACGATAGGGAATTAGTTTAGTTTAAACATTATTTATTGATATTCATTTTCCAAAGAACTTTTTTCAGGTTGAAATTATTTTTTCAATATATGAGATTTTCTTAGTTGAACATGTTGAACTTATTTAAACTAAAATAAGCAATGATATCGAAACTGTTCGAAATGAATGACTTGAAATATGTCGAATTCTTAAAACGAAATAACCCAAGGATTACTTATAGAGAACTACAGGATAAAATTTTAATTGATTGCAACAAACCAGTGAGTGACTGTGAGCATCACAACTATTAATAGAGCCATTAAAAGTTCATTGTCATCGGGACCATTTACATTAAAGAAACTTTCAAAACCATCTGCAGAAAGATTTACTGATGCAAATATGCAATACACTCAAGCATTTATGAACTACATGCATCAAAAATAGGCTCATAAAATGAATTTTTTTTACGAAGCTGGCTTTAATTCAAGACAAAGGTCGAGCTGTGGATGTATTTAAGGCCTCTAGATCACCAAATATTACACTTATTCTGTTAAATGGATTACATGAAGTGATGCATTGTAACGTCATAGAAGGTGCCACTGATTTTTTTCTTAATCTATGGACGCTTACAATGAACATGGCGAGCACGCAATATGTCCAGGCGACATTGTTGTAGCAGATAACGCACCTGCTGATAGAAATCAAAGGGGGGGGGGGGGGGCTGGCACTATCAACTTTCTTGGATAATTTTGGTGTAGAGTACATTTGTACATCCACATGTTCTTCGGATTTAAATCCGGTCGAACTGGCATTTAGCGAAGTTCGATCAATTCTGAATAGATCAGACTTTATCTGTTTAATACTCTCTGTCGTGATAATTTGATGTATGCATTTTACTAGTATCTGGTTGTTTCATTCTTAACGTCTGAAGATTGCAAAGGCTACTTTAAAATATCTAGTACGATAGTTACTTTTAATGAAAGTACCTTTATACTATACATTATCATTATTGACACGATAAAATCTCAATTAACTTTTGTTTAAAAAAAAAACTAAAAAAATAGCATTTTTGTATAACTTATTTTTTAATTTTCGCGAGAAGGAGAGCATATTATATTATAAGAATTATTTTCTGTCAAATGATCTTGGAAATGCTTGTACATGTTATTTAATGCAGACATTTCACTTCTTAATTTTTCACAAAATCCATGGTAACCGTAATTCCGTAAGTCACATATGTTGCATTCCGCAGAAACGCGAGTTTCACGTCCAGGAGAAGTACAATGGACTAACGACGTCCGACATGTTGGACATAATGATTAAAAGTGACTGTTTAGTATGTATCTGGGTATAAATGTTCTATAAAATTGATAAGAACCAATATAAACATTGTCACAAGCTATAATTATAGGATTAGGAGTACAATGGCCACTTACACGATACAGATTCCTATCACTGTAAACATGGTAAATGTCATAAAATCTGTATAGATGTTAGTAGACCTAGCATGATATGAATCAAGATTGGATCTAGAAAATTGTACACCTTTAACGAGGAAAGAATGAGAAACGAAAGGGAATTAGTTTAGTTTAAACAATATTTATTGATATTAATTTTCCAAAGAACTTTTTTCAGGTTGAAATTATTTTTTCAATATATGAGATTTTCTTAGTTGAACATGTTGAACTTATTTAAACTACAATAAGCAATGATATCAATACCCAAAACTGCATTCACCCCCGGTAATTTGCACTGATCTCATTTATCGTAATTTGAATCTTTAAGAGAGTCCTTATATTTTCGGAGACAAATAGTTAGAATGGTTGAAGGTAAAACTGGCAGAATTTATGTGAAAGGTGAAATCTAAGAATTTTCTCAAATCAACAAATTCTCAGAAAAAAATACACCATAAAATACTTGAGACGACTTTTTTGTCTCAAAATTCTCAGAATTCTCGAAATTCTTAAGTACAGTTCAATCTAGACTTAAGTCTGATTTTTATTTAAGAATTCCAACATGGCCGCCATAGCAACAGAAAAATACGTAGAAACGGAAGATAAAATAGACCTTTCACGTAAACAACCATCACTTGTGTGTTTATCTGCGACGTTTTGACAATATTATGACGCCATACCGCGCGTTGACGTTATATTTTATCTTTCTTCTAAAGTGAGTCAAATCTTAAAATAACGTGAAAGGGTCTCTAAAAGGTCTTTAAAAGGGCTCTTCATCCAAGAGAACCCTCCAGTATTAATAAGATATGCTTGCCGTATCCAACAGTAAATTATTTGATAGGTATCGCTTCCCTGGTCAGGGGCGTAGCTAGAGCTTTTTGAAGTGCACGCCAAATATATCAAACATGAAGCCAAAGGCTTCATTTTAGGCGCGTAGCGCCGAGAGGGGGAGGGTGCGGGAGGGGGTCACACCTCCTGCAGGTGGGGGTTCGGGGGGCCTCCCCCGAGAAAATTTTCAACCCAAATCCTTGCTTTATAGATGAAATCTTCACAAACTTGAGACTATTTTTTCATATGAAATTACTCTCAATATTAAGGAACTGCAAAAATTGAAGTGTAAAGGTCCACGTAAGAATCAGGCATGGGTGATACATTAATTTTTTTTTTTACAAAACGTTTTATTTCTGAGACATATATATGTGGTACAAGTCAACATAATATTATGTCAATTCATTTCTCAAGGCAGCGATGGTGAAGTGTGATATTCACCTCATTTATAAAGGATTATGAAGGGAAAATGGCGGGAAATTTTCTCTGTACAATTCAACCAAATATGGTGCCCTCATAACTTTTTTCATCATCAAAATATGTAGAAAATTCGTTCGGGGAGGGTTAATCTGAGCGCATTTCGAAAGAGTAAAGTTTTGCCAAAAACGTGAAGGTATTTCATCTGCCTGATTCCTACACGGATATGTACTTAAGTTGTGACTTGAATCCATCTTTCAAGGTGAAAATAGTCTCATTGATAGACGTGGAAGAAGTTTAGTTAAATTAAGTCAGATGCACAAACACTGAACACGTCACTTCAAAACCTATCTTATCATTGTGAATTTTTAGAAAAAAAAATATGGAGGTAAGCAGTTGGTGACATTTTTCATTTAATAACGCCTCGGAATAGATTTGATGCCGTTCACTTCTGACGAAAAAGTTGTCTGATTTCATATGGGCGCTATTCTTTTTAATTATTTTGTCATCTTTGAATCATATTTACTTGAAGTACCACTGATGAGGATTCATTTCAGACACATGAATGTCAAAAAGACTTACCTTTTTGAATAAAATATGCAATTTTTAAGAAGATGGCGATATTTTTAAGTGTAAAATGTAAAAGTATGGGAGACAATCTAGTGTGCATAGAAAAGCTCTCTCTCTGAAAAATCCATGCATATTTTTTTCTAATTCCGCGATGTGCACGCATGGCGTGCTGGCGTATAGGCAGCTACGCCCCTGCTGGTGTCAGTTGATCGCCATTCGGACTAGTTTCATTTTTGTAAATTTTCTGTACAAATTTTAATATTTTCAATATTTCGAATTTGTCATAGGACAGTAGAAATCGCTTAGACGGATCCTTATTCATGCAAATACATGTATGTATTGTCCGTTATCTCTATCATGTCTATTAGTCAAATCTTTTAATGTACTTGATGGATGTTTCACTAAATTATATTATTTATCATAAACTCAAAGCATATAGCCTATCTAACGAGCGACGCAAAAGTTAGAATCGTAGCAAAATTACCGGCCTCCGGGATCGGGTGGAGCTACTTCAATCAAGCAAATCGGATGATTAAAATAAGCCCTGGCCCGGTGAGGTCAGTTTTGCACAATACATGTATCTTTATCTAAATGAAAAAACAATACATGTAGTTAGAATAATGGTGAGCCAAATATTTTTACACAGTTATGATGTTAAACATTGCACAATATACATGTACATGTACGTGGGATTGAACTTTTTTTACGTTTGTGCCATCTGTTTCAGATCAAATACATGAAATTTTGAAAAAAGGTCATTTACCCACTTGGTAATTTTACTTCAATGATTGGCGAGCGAAACGAACCGCAAAATTATAAGTTGAACACAGATTTTTCGGTTTGAATTTAATGTTTAAGAGAATATATGAGGTAAATAGTTAGGCACGGTCCATTTGATATTACGCAAGATCACAACCGCAGCGCGTGCAAGATGTCCGTTCTGATTTGCATTTAGTCACCTACACCTAAACCATTGTAAAAAAAAAAACTTGGGCAAAAAACTTTTCTGCCCAATTAAAACAATAAAGAACAATCAAAAAGTGAGTAAAAACATTCGTATAATCTTGGTTTAGAAGTTTTTGCGGCCTTCCGTTTTGTGATCTAAAACGTTTTAACGAGAAATAGAGTCAAATCATTAAAAGCGGGAAAAAACATGCATGGCGTCGCGTAACAAGTGCGCCTTGAAGATGACGTCGTCATTAGCAACTGCCGTCTCAGCTGAGAAAATTCTTAACTTTGGAGAATATTCTTAAATTTAATCGTGGTGTAAAACTTTCTTAGACTTGAGGCAAATTCTCAGCTGAGAATTTTCTTAAGTCTAAGACAAAATTTTGTCTGAGAATTTTTCGGTATTTATGGTGCTAAGCCAAGACTTCATCTGTTTAATACTCTCTGTCGTGATAATTTGATGTATGCATTTCCCATCCCGCTACGTCTTTCGGTACACTTTTTCGACATAGTAACTTTCATACTTTTTTGACATATTACATTGTTTAGATTTAGGATCACTGATGAGGGTTAAGTACCCGAAACGTGCATGTCTGGTCCACGTTGCCAATTTATCTGTTCTTAAATGATGCTATTCAATTTGAAGACGTTTACATTACTAGTATCTGGTTGCTTCATTCATAACGTCTGAAGATTGCAAAGGCTACTTTAAAATATCTAGTACGATAGTTACTTTTAATGAAAGTACCTTTATACTATACATTATCATTATTGACACGATAAAGTCTCAATTGACTTTTGTTAAAAAAAAAACTAAAACAATAGCATTTTGTATAACTTATTTTTTTAATTTTCGCGAGAAGGAGAGCATATTATATTATAAGAATTATTTTCTGTCAAATGATCTTGGAAATGCTTGTACCTCAATTTGAATCATTTAAACATTGTAGATAAATTAACTTATATACGTGATTCCTAAAATTGCAGTTCACTTTCTTTCTTCTATTTAATAATGAATTTTTATATATCTGAACTGCAAGTCTCTATAAATGAGGACCGTTATGTTTTGCTTCACCGCACACACTGTCCAGGTAAATGGAGTCCCTGCCATCTACGAAGAAATTGCACAGAATTTATTTACAATAATCAACCTGTAATGAATCTAACGACACGTTAGACGAACAACATTCACAAACCGCTACAGACACAATAATCTATCTGTAACGACAGGTATTAAAAACGCCGTCGACGAAGAAATTGCACAGAATTTATTTAGGCGTAATATAAGACGTTTATAAGTATAGGAGATGGATCAGAAGACGATTATTAATTGATGGACATCATAAGAATGGATTAAGTGAGATGAAAACAAAAACAAATAATGTTACATCTATACCTTGATTTTTGTGAAATCTGTGGTGTTAAATTCCAACTAAACCTACATGTATTTTCCATAACTTCAATTCAGAATTGAAAGTTTCTAAGTATGTCTTCCATTTTTCAGTTATAAAATGGATGGGAATTCGATGAGATGAAATCCCGTTACGGCTGAAATCATCTTTGAGGAAGTTCTTCGGTCGCTACGGGGGTATAATAAGTGAGTAAAAGAAGATCCTGACGAAAATCTCAACAGCACTCACAACAGAGCACAAAATTAAGCATCGACGGACCCCTAGATAGCTAGAGGTGGGACCAGGTGCCCGGGAGGAGTAAGCATCCCCTGTTGGCTAGCCGCACCCGCCGTCGATTTTTACGCACGGAAATGAAAACAAGTTATGAAACTCGTGCACTGTCTGACCGTGTCTATATAGAAAGTGCTATGGCGACAATGTGAGGGAAATATATTCAAAACACTTACTGTCAAACCCTTCGCGGGGAACTCTTTTACGAGCTACACACGGCAAAGGGCATAAGTGTGACACAAAAGAGTTAAAGAGGATCCTGACGAAAATCTCAACAGCACTCACAACAGAGCACAAAATTAAGCATCGACGGACCCCTAGCAAGCTAGAGGTTGGACTAGGTGCCCGGGAGGAGTAAGCATCCCCTGTTGGCTAGCCGCACCCGCCGTCGATGTTTACGCACGGAAATGAAAACAAGTTATGAAACTCATGCACTGTCTGACCTTGTCTATATAGAAAGTGCTATGGCGACAATGTGAGGGAAATATATTCAAAACACTTACTGTCAATTCATTCGCGGGGAACCTTTTTACGAGCTCTACACGGCAAAGGGCATAAGTGTGACACAAATGAGTTAACGAAGATCCTGACGAAAATCTCAACAGCACTCACAACAGAGCACAAAATTAAGCATCGACGGACCCCTAGCAAGCTAGAGGTTGGACTAGGTGCCCGGGAGGAGTAAGCATCCCCTGTTGGCTAGCCGCACCCGCCGTCGATGTTTACGCACGGAAATGAAAACAAGTTATGAAACTCATGCACTGTCTGACCTTGTCTATATAGAAAGTGCTATGGCGACAATGTGAGGGAAATATATTCAAAACACTTACTGTCAATTCATTCGCGGGGAACCTTTTTACGAGCTCTACACGGCAAAGGGCATAAGTGTGACACAAATGAGTTAACGAAGATCCTGACGAAAATCTCAACAGCACTCACAACAGAGCACAAAATTAAGCATCGACGGACCCCTAGCAAGCTAGAGGTTGGACTAGGTGCCCGGGAGGAGTATGCATCCCCTGTTGGCTAGCCGCACCCGCCGTCGATGTTTACGCACGGAAATGAAAACAAGTTATGAAACTCATGCACTGTCTGACCTTGTCTATATAGAAAGTGCTATGGCGACAATGTCAGGGAAATATATTCAAAACTCTTACTGTCAAACTCGTCGCGGGGAACTTTTTTTACGAGCTCCACACGGCAAAGGGCATAAGTGTTACAAAATTGAGTTAAAGAAGATCCTGACGATAATCTCAACAGCACTCACAACAGAGCACAAAATTAAGCATCGACGGACCCCTAGCAAGCTAGAGGTGGGATCAGGTGCCCGGGAGGAGTAAGCATCCCCTGTTGGCTAGCCGCACCCGCCGTCGATGTTTACGCATGGAAATGAAAACAAGTTATGAAACTCATGCACTGTCTGACCTTGTCTATATAGAAAGTGCTATGGCGACAATGTGAGGGAAATATATTCAAAACACTAACTGTCAATTCCTTTGCGGGGAACCTTTTTACGAGCTACACACGGCAAAGGGCATAAGTGTGACACAAATGAGTTAAAGAAGATCCTGACGAAAATCTCAACAGCACTCACAACAGAGCACAAAATTAAGCATCGACGGACCCCTAGCAAGCTGGAGGTGGGATCAGGTGCCCGGGAGGAGTAAGCATCCCCTGTTGGCTAGCCGCACCCGCCGTCGATGTTTACGCACGGAAATGAAAACAAGTTATGAAACTCATGCACTGTCTGACCTTGTCTATATAGAAAGTGCTATGGCGACAATATGAGGGAAATATATTCAAAACACTTACTGTCAAACTCTTCGCGGGGAACTTTTTTACGAACTCCACACGGCAAAGGGCATAAGTGTTACAAAATTGAGTTAAAGAAGATCCTGACGAAAATCTCAACAGCACTCACAACAGAGCACAAAATTAAGCATCGACGGACCCCTAGCAAGTTAGAGGTGGGACCAGGTGCCCAGGAGGAGTAAGCATCCCCTGTTGGCTAGCTGCACCCGCCGTCGCTGTTTTCGCACGGAAATGAAAACAAGTTATGAAACTCATGCCCTTTCTGACGTTGTCTATATAGAAAGCATATCAGACCCCCTGTCCAAAATGATCAGTGACATTCTAGATTGAGTTTGAATGGTTTCGTGTTGCAGTTTGGAGTTGGTAATACAATTCCCTGCGACCCGATGTTTGAAGTGTTTTAATTCCATTACGTTCTCTAACTTGACTAAGTTGTGGTGTCTTCTACGCAGGATCATAATTCACCTTTCACCGATTATTTCATCATGGCATTTTAAGGTCGCCTCGTATCAAATTTACTCCTTTGAGATTACCCTTTATTACTACAGTCACTTTCCCATCATCAACATTTAACAGTAAGAAACTTTTTTCCTCACCAAAAGTACTTCTATCACCTCTAAAATTAAAACCCCGTAGACGTATGGCACCCACTTCTCCATCTGCAGGCTCTACATTTAACAACAAACATAGAGGGTTCTCAACCATTTGCAGGTGCAACGGAAAAAGATGCGGTATGTGTCCGCTCATCAATTGCAATTCCACAACAATTAAATCTAGTGTTAATGGGCAGACCTTTAAAATCGAGATTGATAAGGACATTGATTGATCGTATCAAGATATCATCTATGTCATTACATGACACGCCAAGGGATGTGGCGCCCAATATGTAGGGGAAACAGGCCAGGCCTTAAAATCTCGTTTTCGAGGTCATTCGTATCAGATAAGAAACTCGCGTCAGAAAAAACAAAGAAATTTCCTATATAATCACTTCGTTAAATACAATAATTCAATTTCGGATATAACAATTACTCCAGTTCAGTCATTCCAAAAAACTTAAAATTCAAAGTAAAACTGAAATTGAAAAACGCCGCTTACAACCTGAACTTGCATGGATAACCCAACTACAAACCGCGTACCCCCTTGGTCTAAACGATCAGATTTATGGACAAGGAAACATTTCTTCGACCTCTTCAAATATTAATGTTTTTTCAATCCGCTTTAACACGAAAAGGAAGCATAGGTCTCACGGTAAAAGGCGAAACAAAAAACTCAGAAAAAGAGCTAGAGTACATCGTACCCTCAAAGATCTACTGATCATAGCACGCAACGGCGGCAGATATGAACTGCTACATGTTCTCTCTTCAGTTCAAACAGTTCAATTAAAATCTATCTTGGATGAAGCACTGGTTGCATTCTTAAGAAACACTGATTGATTCAGGCTAAATATCATTGTTGCATTCGCACAAAATAAACTATATCCTTTGGTTAAAAACACCTCCCCTAAAAGACGATTCATAAAAATTCCATTTATTAACAAAGGATTTGATCTTCTGAACATCTCTTATATTTTTCGGGATCATCGCGTACAAAGTGCCATTCCTCAATATTTTGAAAATTTAGAACCTACTCTTATTTGTTACAAATATAAGAGACCTGCATATGTATATAAACCAGCTGGTCATATTATTACAGGTGACTTTTCAATTATCAAAGACAGGCAGCTCCGTGGTCTTCTTAAGAAAGGACCTAAGTATAGAATCCCATCCAAAATAGATTTTATTAAATGTCGCGAAGTGCTAAAGGAAGCTTTAGATAACTATACCAAACGATGGTGTAAATCGGAAGGAGTCGAATCGCATGCTCTGAATGACTGGAAAAACCTCATTTTGGATATTACCGATATTCGATTAGATAACTACCAAAAAAATCCTCAACTTTTTGAAAATCCAATTTCTAAATCTGAAAGATATTTCAAATCCAAGTTACGTAATTTACATGAAAAATATGTCTTCGCGCCTGCAGACAAAGCAGCCAACAACACCATAATTATTTGAAACGCTACGACATATCAACTTTAGCTTCGGAACTTTCCTCTACTAATACTTATATCGAAAGCAACGAAAGTGTTCCCAATATTTTGGACAAATATAACAGTGAAATTTCTTCTTTTGACACCCCTATTTATAAATTGGATCTCCCTACAATATACTGTATACCAAAACTTCACAAGTCTCCTTACAAGTTTCGATACATTGCTTATTCTAGCAACTGCTCAACAACAATTTTGTCTAGAAATCTTATGTCAGCACTCACGGCTATAAAGGAACACGTAGCAAAATACTGTGAAACTGTTATGAACAGGAATGGCGTAAACTTCTTTTGGTCTATTAAAAATTCAAGTGATTGACAAAATGAAATCAAGAAATTTTGAAGCAAATACGATATCTTCGTACGACTTTTCTAATATGTACACCACGCTTCCTCGCGACAAAATAAATGATCGACTGTCCAAACTCATTAAATGTTATTTATCCAATAGAATTGAATTTAAACAAGGCAAACGTTTCAAACACAGAAACACCATTTTTGGACCTAAATATCAAAATTGTTAACGGAGAGATCCATGCAAGTGTGTATGACAAAAGAGATGATTTTGGATCTAACATAGTAAATTTCCCCTGGTTTGATGGTGATGTTCCTAGTTTACCGTCCTATGGTATCTATATTTCACAGAGCATGTACTGATGTTTTGGATTTTCATAGTAGAAATTTACAAATTACCAAGAAACTTTTAGGACAAGGTTTTCGCTTTCACAAACTAGTAAAGACTTTCTGGAAAGTTTACAAAAATTATTGTCAACTTCTTCTGAAATTCGGACCAATACAGGCAACAGAGTATATTACTTTGGGTATTTCACAACCTGCATTTTATGGTGACATTATTAACAAGATAAGAAGGATCAAAGATAGACAACATCATTATCGAAAATGCGTCAGAATCATCAAATGCCTTTTATACCGTGGGTATGATCCAAATGTCACCAGACGGACACTAGGCTTGGTACTTGACCAATCTACAGTCTTGTACAAGCGCATTCTTAAAACTTGCACTCTGACTGACTGTGACGACGGGACTCCATGACGTGCCCTGTCCAAACCTCTTTAGAGAAGACAGGGCCCCGACCACCTGTCCTCTCTGAATGTCAGTCGGACTCCTCGGGTGATAACATACATGAGCTCGCGGCGGCAGAGCACGGATATTTTCGCGTGTATCAAATTTTGCGATTTCATGGTAAAATAGGGTATCTTTATTTTAGCGAGTACAATTTTTCGCGATTCCGAAATTACAAATAAATATGTACATATGACATCACTGTTTTGTACCTTCCATTACTGAAGTTTCAGTTATTTAAGAAATAAAAAATGACAAGCCGGGCTCTATTGTCTCATAATGCCCGAGCGTCCTCAGCCAATCACATTTATTACCGAGCCGCGTCAGCGGCGAGGTGATAAATGTGATTGGCTGAGGACGCTCGGGTGATAAATGTGATTGGCTGAGGACGCTCGGGCATTATGAGACAATAGAGCCCGGCTTGTCGTTTTATACGCCCGTCATTTGACGGGTCGTATTATGGTATGGCGAAGTCCGTCCGTCCGTCTGTCCGTCTGTCCGTCCGCTTATGGAACGCAATAACCTGAATATGCGTCAACGGATTTTCATGAAATTCATACATTATGATTGGACTGTGGAGAGGAAGCCGCCTTTTGATTTTCAGGTTCATTCGATATGTCGTTACATAGTTATGGGACTTAGATTTTTAAAAAACAGTGAACATATACTAAAATATTTAAAAATTATTTAAAAATCTATTTCTGGTCGAAATGTTTTGAAATTTTGTATACTTCAAGTAGAAAGGATGTTCTTTGACATATATAACGGGTTTTTAATTTTTTTGTCGCATAACCGAGATATTGTGTGTAATAGGAAGGGGGGGGGGTTATATGCACATACATGTTAAGCTAAGGGCAAAATATAGGCGCATGGAACGCAATAACTTGAATATGCGTCAATGGATTTACAGGATATTTCTACATTGTGATCAGACTTTGAAGAAGAAGCCGCCTTTCGATTTTCAGGTTCATCCGATTTGTCGTTACGGATTTATGGGACTTAGATATTTTAGATACAATGAAAATATACTAAGATAGTTAAAAATTCTTTAAAAATCTATTTCTGCTCAAAATGTTTTGAAATTTTGTATACTTCAAGTAGAAAGGATGTTCTTTCACATATATAACGGGTTCTTGAATTTTTTGTCACATAATCCAGAAATTATATGTAATGGGGGGGGGGGGGGGTATATATACACATACATGTTAAGCTAAGGGCAAAATATAGGTGCATGGTACGCAATAACTTGAATATGCGTCAACAGATTTTCATGATATTTGTACATTGTGATCAGACTTTGAAGAGGAAGCCGCCTTTCGGTTTTAAGGTTCATCCGATTTGTCCTTATGGAGTTATGGGACTTAGATATTTTGGTGTTGTGAAAAAAATCCCAACGGGCGTATCTTGCTGCGTGAGCGTAGGCTTTATTTATTTCTATTCTAATGATGGCCAATCGATTCTTGGTAAAAACCAGTTCCTGTCGGTTTATCTGATTTCAGAAAATGGGTAGGCGTGGCTTATCGCTATAGGGCCTATATTGGAGAATAGAGCCCGGCTCGTGTCTGTTGTCTTAATAGGGAAAAAGAATCAAGTCATGTTAGAATTCTATCTTAAGAATACACTCCATTTACTTCGGGATACATGTATGTGAAGAATGACACATGTACAGTAAAACCAAAATGGCACTTATATACCAATTGATGTTATACCTTATCAAGCACAATTTTTCGCGAGGATAATTTTTCGAGATTCAAAATCACTCGCGAATATAGCGAAAATTAGTATCTCGCGAAAATTTCTGGTTAAACGGTATTCATCTGTGTTGCTTGGGCCCCTTCGTTTTGCGGTCTTGTTTGTGTGTGGTCATCTGACAGTGAGGAGGTTGTTTTACACCACAATTGTACGTTCTTCGAGACCTGGGTAATAGTAAAAGTGGGAGGGTTGTGCGCACGTAATCCAAGATAACCATACCTTCTGCTATTTCCGTGGCAGATGGCCGTCCTAAGTCGGCATCGGTTGCCCATTGGTCTCGTTGGTTTATGTGTAGTCCTTTGTGTTTGATGCTTCTGTGTTGTGCGTTGACGTTCCTTGTCCCTTACACGTCTCTTTGTGCTTGTCTGCTTTGTGTTTTTGCATTTGGGTGTTTTGGGGTTTTGCTGTGGGTGCTACAACCTGGTGTTGTTGGAGATCCCCTCCTTTGTTTCATCATCACCAAACAAGAAATACTTATCTGAAGTGTACATCAATATGTAGATCGAGACAATCACCGAATTTGACAAGTTTACATGGAGCTGTTGCGACGGGTGTTGCATGCAATCAGGAGACGTTGATTCTCCCAGGGCAATTAGTCTCACTCCGGAATTTTATTCATCACGAGGTTTGCAACCGTTCCTATGTAAATTGTAATGATTTTTCCTTGCCTTCTCGACTTTGAGACTGAATAACTGATAGGTATTTCTTTAATGTTTATTTTCTATTCCTTGATTTTTCTATGTCTGCTATGTAAATTTCGACCTAAATCTTAATGTATAAATACCTCAAATTGATAGATTTCTAAATACTTATTCATTAGATCTGAATTTCTTCATCTTTTTAGAGTGATCAGATATTGACCAGATAGCAATAGCTTTCAATTTACATCACATAGTTAATTTAGTCGGGTGTAAAGAATGCAAACCAAAGGTACACCCTAACCTTAATTTGTGGGATTAGAATTCCAGCTAAACCTATATGTATATATACCTAATATTTTCTGTGTTTGAATTCACTTTTCTTTCAACTTCTTTAGCATTTTTGTAATTATAAGACGTTTATAAGTATAGGAGATGGATCAGAAGACGATCATCATAAGAATGGATTTAGTGAGATGAAAACAAAAACAAATCATGTTACATCTATACCTTGATTTTTGTGAAGTCTGTGGTGTTAAATTCCAACATAAACCTACATGTATATATATCTCTGATTTTCTATAACTTCAATTCAGAATTGTAATCAGTTTCTAAGTATGTCTTCCATTTTTCAGTTGTAAAGTGGATGGGAATTCGATGAGATAGCAATATTTCGTCAATTTACTACATAGAAATGTCCTCTGATTGATTTCTGATCGTGTAAATGAAGTCGAAAGAAAAGTATATATACATATAGGTTTAAATGGATTCTGACTTCACATTCATCAGAAAAATCAAGGTTTAGATGTACCTATATTTTACATATCTTAAATCCGATTAATTCAATTTTTATGTAGTAAATTGACGAAATATTGCTATCTCATCGAATTCCCATCCATTTTATAACTCTTTTTGTGCTCTGTTGTGAGTGCTGTTGAGATTGTTGTCAGGATCTTCTTTAACTCTTTTCTATTCCTTGATTTTTCTACGCAGGTATGTTACGGCGTCCCATGGAATATTACGTCAAAAACTTGCCGCGAAATAATGTAACGTCATTTGACGTCATAAACTCCGTGTCGTCAAGTACGGTAGCAGCACAGTATTTCAATTAATTTTTATGATATTTTGTAAATTCAAAGGATGAAAGTAATCAGTTATAAAAAAGTCATGTACTTACTCAATCGCTGACACTCCGTCTATTCAATATACCTTTGAGAAGACCCCCAATCTAATTAATGCACTTTTTGACCCCCTTGCGTTGTTAGGGAACTGTGCGTTACTGAGAAGCTTGAGAAGCGATGGAAGGTGCGATCCGACAGTTTACAGGGCGGGTGATAAGAAAAATTGAGAAAACGGTAGGTATTTGTTAAAATTACATGAAAACAGAGATGCTGCAAAAAGAAAATATCCTAATATTCTCAATCATACATGTAATCAAAGACAAAACTATTCAAAAAGGTACAAAATCATTCTTTTTATGTACCTTGTTTACAGTACTGGCGGAGTATGTAACAATGAAACTACTTTGTATTATACAATTTATAACACTTATTTTTTATTCCTTTGTATTTCAGACTGATGAAAATTACATATTTAATCATCTCTGCTCTGAGTCATTAAAAAAACAAAACAGAAATATTTATTTAAAAACTATAAAAGCATACATTTGGAGTCTTTCTGATGTCTATAAACATAGGGATATCATGGTGCTTTATTCTTATTTGCTTAAAATTGTATTTTCCGGCTTTTTTCTGAGAGGAGAGGTAATTGCAGTAACACGTCACTTACATCCATTGTCAAGGGCATGGCCTGTCATGATTATGCGAGATTGGTACATAATTATAGTAGTACTGATCATATCCTTTTCCTCGAATCTGGATGCGGGTTTTTTTTTACGTAAAAACGTATGTTTGCTATCAGCATCGCCCCCGCCACCTACACATATATAAGCTAGTAATACCCCCCCCCCTCAATCTCTTTCTTTCTCCCTCCCTCGTGAACACCTATGCACTCGATTATGGACCTGAATTATCACCAGCATAATTTACGAGTGTAAATTAAAAAAATAAAATAAAAAGTTTTCCTGGGTGACGAAAAATAATTTCAGAAGACTTGACGCTGCATCTGACCCCTCTTCCAAGCATTCTGACTAGCAGAAAGAAAATAAAAAAAAAAACGTGTTTGTGAATTACGAATGCCCCCGTTGGCATCTTTGTCGGAAAAACAGCTGAAAAGTAGTTCATATTTTGAGGTCAAGGTCACAAGGTCAAATTTGGTATCCATGGAAAGGTCTTGCCACGAGAAAGTCATATGTGAAATATGAAAGCCCTATCACTTACCATTCAAAAGCCATGGCTAAAGTTTAGATTTTCAAAAGTAGGTCAGATTCCAAGGTCAAGGTCATAAGGTAAAAAAGTTTGGTATCCATGGAAAGGTCTTGTCACAAGGAATACACATGTGAAATATGAAAGCCCTATCACTTACCATTCAAAAGTTATGGCCAAGGTGAAAGTTTTTCAAAAGAAGGTCAAACTCCAAGGTCAAGGTCACAAGGTCAAAACTTTTGGTATCCATGGAAAGGTCTTCTCACAAGAAATACACATGAGAAATATGAAAGCCCTATCACTTATCAGTTATGGTCAAGGTTAAAGTTTTTGCGGACAAACAGACAGACAGACAGACGGACGGACAGACCAAAACTATATGCCCCCGAATCTTCGATTACGGGGGCATAAAAATTGAAATGAATGGATAGTACAAATGTAACAGAAATACATGGCTATATAGTGATAAAAGCTATAAATATAGTGATAAAATGATAAAACCGTTGAAGATATGTAGTGTCCCTGAAAAAAAAAATTATTGAAAACGTAAAATTTATTTCGAAGGGTATAGATTGAGGAAAAAAGAAGCCTTAAAAAGTTTAATTAAGAAATATGCAGTAACGACCGTAATATTGTCGAATTTGTAAAATTAAATCTCCATATACCTCTGTTGTAAAAACGCAATATATGGTAGGTGGCGCTAGTGAAAAGAATTAGAGCTGTGCACCCAAGATTAAAAATAACGTTTTCAAACGGTTATAACTGCGAATGTATGTGTAAGAATCGCATGAAAATTTGAATTTATACAAATGAGAATGTAAAATTTAATTTGAAAAGAAAGATTTTGCATAATAAAATTTTGTAAAATTAATTAATTTTCAGGGACACCGTACCTTTAATTGAAATGATGCTTTTAAAATCAAATTATGAATTTGTTTGAAAATCAATGGAAACTTGAAATACATTGTCGCAGATAAATATTGCAATAAAGGAAGGCAGAGGGGCGCACAAAGGGTTCTTGAATGAAGCGTAGAATCTACTGCATTGGCTATCATTATATATGACTTCTATTGGATTTGCACATTACTTTAAAAGTCTTCATCAACATATTATAATAAATATTGACACTCTACACTTCAAATTCTTCAAGAAAAATTAAATTCTTGCCGAATTCACTTGATCATGCCGATTTTGAGACAGAAGAATATGAATTTTCGTTGAAATGTACCTGTACTGAAACGATTTTGAGAAATTAATTCCCCCTGTCAATCGCGCATCACTTGAACGTTTGAAATGGTTCTCGGGAGGAGAACTTTTGGGGGTACTCATAGAAAATAGGTTTGTGCAAGTTGTTCCTCAAAATAAATTGAAAGAAGTTTGGTGTAAATCGAATCTTCCATGATTTATCTATATAGTTCTTGCTACGACAACTTGATTTTTTTCATATCAAACCTATACAGGGACATAGCCATTGAAGGTGTAATGCAAAAACCAGGGTGCGCCGTAGAATTCCTTAATTTAATCCATAGATATATGAAATTCACGACTTGTCGTAGCAAGATATATGAAGTTTGAACATTTCTCTACACAACATAAACCATAAGTTCACTGAGAAATTAGTGGAACAACTTGCGCTCGATGCTTCTTTTTCGTACTGTGTACATGTGCTATAAATAGCGATCACGTGACTTTCAACACACCTGCAGAACTCGCCAGTGACCCTCAACTTTCCTTCTGTAAAGTACATAATCATACTTTTGATTAAAGTATATTTTATTGAGGGAAAGAGGTGTCCATTACAAAGGTGCGATAAAGGTGATGGTATTTCCATGGTACGCCTTAACATACACGCGTAATTGTCTGTTATGTAAATTTCGACAAAAATCTTCATGTATAAATATCTCAAATTGATAGATTTCTAAATACTTATTCATTAGATGTGAATTTCTTCATCTTTTTAGATTGATCAGATATTGACCAGATAGCAATAGTTTTCAATTGACATCACATAATTAATTTAGTCGGATGTAAAGAATGCAAACCATAGGTAAACCCTAACCTTAATTTGTGTGATTAGAATTTCAGCTAAACCTATATGTATATATACCTATTATTTTCTATGTTTGAATTCACTTTTCTTTCAACTTCTTTAGCATTTTTGTAATTATAAGACGTTCATAAGTATAGGAGATGGATCAGAAGACGATTATTAATTGATGGACATCATAAGAATGGATAAAGTGAGATGAAAACAAAAACAAATAATGTTACATCTATACCTTGATTTTTTGTGAAGTCTGTGGTGTTAAATTCCAACTAAACCTACATGTATATATATCTCTAATTTTCCATAACTTCAATTCAGAATTGCAATTAGTTTCGAAGTATGTTTTCCATTTTTCAGTTATAAAATGGATGGGAATTCGATGAGATAGCAATATTTCGTCAATTTACTACATAGAAATTGAATTATTCGGATGTAAAATATGTAAAATATAGGTACATCTAAACCTTGATTTTTCTGATGAATGTGAAGTCAGAATCCATTTTAACCTATATGTATATATACTTTTCTTTCAACTTCATTTACACTATCAGAAATCAATCAGAGGACATATTTTAATTTTTTTGACTTCATTGGAATGAATCAAATGAGATGAAAATAAAATAGAATTCCGTTACGGCTGAAATCATCTTTGAGGAAGTTCTTCGGTCGCTACGGGGGTATAATAAAAGCATGTCAGACCCCCCCCCCCCTGTCCAAAATGATCAGTGACATTCTAGATTGCGTTTGAATGGCTGTCATCATCACCAAACAAGAAATACTTACCTGAAGTGTACATCAATATGTAGATCGAGACAATCACCGAATTTGACAAGTTTCCATGGAGCTGTTGCGACGGGTGTTGCATGCAATCAGGAGACGTTGACTCTCCCAGGGCAATTAGTCTCACTTCGAAATTTTATTCATTACGAGGTTTGCAACCGTTCCTATGGAAATTGTAATGATTTTGCCTTGCGTTCTCGACTTTGAGACTGAATAACTGATAGGTATGACAAATATGGATAATGACCATTTCCCTGCATACAGCACAAAATCGCTAATTCAGAAAATCAGAAACTGAAGGCATACAAAATCAGGACAAAACAGGAACCAAAGCAAACAAACGAAAACCTCCACCAAATGAAAAGAAGCGAACTCCCTACCATTTCTTCAATGTTTATTTTCTATTCCTTGATTTTTCTATGTCTGCTATGTAAATTTAGACCTAAATCTTCAAGTATAAATACCTCAAATTGATAGATTTCTAAATACTTATTCATTAGATCTGAATTTCTTCATCTTTTGAGATTGATCAGATATTGACCAGATAGCAATAGTTTTCAATTGACATCACATAATTAATTTAGTCGGGTGTAAAGAATGCAAACCATAGGTACACCTTAATCTTAATTTGTGTGATTAGAATTCCAGTTAAGCCTATATGTATATATACCTAATATTTCCTGTGTTTGAATTCACTTTTCTTTCAACTTCTTTAGCATTTTTGTAATTATAAGACGTTTATAAGTATAGGAGATGGATCAGAACACGATTATTAATCGATGGACATCATAAGAATGGATTAAGAGAGTTGAAAACAAAAACAAATCATGTTACATCTATACCTTGATTTTTGTGAAGTCTGTGGTGTTAAATTCCAACTAAACCTACATGTATATATATCTCCAATTTTCCATAACTTCAATTCAAAATTGCAATTGGTTTCTAAGTATGTCTTCCATCTTTCAGTTTTAAAATGGATGGGAATTCGATGAGATAGCAATATTTCGTCAATTTACTACATAGAAATTGAATTATTCGGATGTAAAATATGTAAAATATAGGTACATCTAAACCTTGATTTTTCTGATGAATGTGAAGTCAGAATCCATTTAAACCTATGTGTATATATACTTTTCTTTCGACTTCATTTACACTATCAGAAATCAATCAGAGGACATATTTTAATTTTTTGACTTCATTGGAATGGATCAAATGAGATGAAAATAAAATAAAATCCCGTTACGGCTGAAATCATCTTTGAGGAAGTTCTTCCGTCGCTACGGGGGTATAATAAAAACATATCAGACCCCCCCTGTCCAAAATCATCAGTGACATTCTAGATTGTGTTTGAATGGTTGCCATCATCACCAAACAAGAAATACTTACCTGAAGTGTTCATCAATATGTAGATCGAGACAATCACCGAATTTGACAAGTTTCCATGGAGCTGTTGCGACGGGTGTTGCATGCAATCAGGAGACGTTGACTCTCCCAGGGCAATTAGTCTCACTTCGGAATTTTATTCATTACGAGGTCCACGTTGCCAATTTATCTGTTCTTAAATGACAAATATGGATAATGACCATATCCCTGTCTACAATACAAAATCGATAATTCAGAAAATCAGAAACCGAAGGCATACAAAATCAGGATAAAACAGGAACCAAAGCAAACAAAAACAAAAACCTCCACCATATGAAAAGAAGCGAACTCCCGATATGAGAGTGAGACTAGGTGCCCAGGAAGAGTAAGCATCTCCTGCTTGCATGCAACACCCGTCGCTTCAATTCGGTAGAACTGTCACATCCGGTTACTTCCATTTTGGAAGATATAGAGTACAATCTTTGGTTAGATGGTTCAAATGGTCTATGACAGAATATCATCCACCATTCTGGATAGTGGGACATCATAGTGTATGACGAGTTCCCCATATCGACCGTAGAATTCCTCAGTGACGATGTTAGTCGGTCACAAATATATCCCTGATTGAGAAGCTTATCTGAAAGACGCCTAGCTCTCAGAAGAAAATCTGTATATTTGGTACTTGCTCTGGCATAGGGTATCAACTGAGATATGAACACGCCATAAGCAGGCGATGAAGGGATGTTGCTACTCAGAAATGCTGAAATTGAAGTCGTCACGTTTGTCATAGAGTGAGGTGTTCATGTGACCATCAGTGTCGTAGGACAACATTATGTCCAAATAGGATGCTGAATTATTTGTCTCTGTAGTTTCTTTGACTTCAAGCTCCGAAGGATAGATACTGCTCAGGTAATCCGCGAATTTTGGATTATTGATGGACAACACATCGTCTATGTATCCGTAAGTGATGCTATTCATTTGGAAGACGTTTACATTGCAACCGTTCCTATGGAAATTGTAATGATTTTGCCTTGCCTTCTCGACTTTGAGACTGAATAACTGATAGGTATTTCTTTAATGTTTATTTTCTATTCCTTGATTTTTCTATTTCTTTCATGTAAATTTCGACCTAAATCTTCATGCATAAATACCTCAAATTGATAGATTTCTAAATACTTATTCATTAGAACTGAATTTCTGATTTTAAAGAATTCGAAGGAACTTTTAGAACATCTGAAATCCATTCATTTTAGTAGAGTCCATTCGATCAAAGCCTTTGATTTTTCGACACTTTACACTACCATTCCACATTCTAAATTGAAAGAAAGACTCGCAAAAATTATAAGTAATGCGTTTACAAGTAAGAACGGTAATCGCAAATACAAATTTATTGTTGTTAACTATGACAAAACCTACTTTGTAAAAGAAAAGTCAGATTCTGAAAATAAGTACACTGAAACAGACATTATTCAGATGTTAAACTTTCTGATCGACAACATTTTTGTGGTGTTTGGAGGAAAGGTCTTCCAGCAAATTGTCGGAATTCCAATGGGGACCAATTGTGCCCCACTCCTTGCCGACATTTTCCTTTACTCGTCCGAAGCTGAATTCATTCAATCTTTGGTCTCTGAAGGGAAAAGATACTTAGCTTCTGACTTCAACTTCACTTACAGATACATAGACGATGTGTTGTCCATCAATAATCCAAAATTCGCGGATTACCTGAGCAGTATCTATCCTTCGGAGCTTGAAGTCAAAGAAACTACAGAGACAAATAATTCAGCATCCTATTTGGACATAATGTTGTCCTACGACACTGATGGTAACATGAACACCTCACTCTATGACAAACGTGACGACTTCAATTTCAGCATTACGAACTTTCCTTTTCTGAGTAGCAACATCCCTTCATCGCCTGCTTATGGCGTTTTCATATCTCAGTTGATACGCTATGCCAGAGCAAGTACCAAATATACGGATTTTGTTCTGAGAGCTAGGCGTCTTTCAGATAAGCTTCTCAATCAGGGATATGTTTATGACCGACTAACATCGTCACTGAGGAAGTTCTACGGTCGATATGGGGAACTCGTCATACACTTTGATGTCCCACTATCCAGAATGGTGGATGATATTCTGTCATAGACCATTTGAACCATCCAACCAAAGATTGTACTCTATATCTTCCAAAATGGAAGTAACCGGATGTGACAGTTCTACCGAATTGAAGCGACGGGTGTTGCATGCAAGCAGGAGATGCTTACTCTTCCTGGGCACCTGGTCTCACTCTCATATCGGGAGTTCGCTTCTTTTCATATGGTGGAGGTTTTTGTTTCTGTTTGCTTTGGTTCCTGTTTTATCCTGATTTTGTATGCCTTCGGTTTCTGATTTTCTGAATTATCGATTTTGTACTGTAGACAGGGATATGGTCATTATCCATATTTGTCATTTCTTCATCTTTTGAGATTGATCAGATATTGACCAGCTAGAAATAGTTTTCAATTGACATCACATAATTAATTTAGTCGGGTGTTAAGAATGCAAACCATAGGTACACCCTAATCTTAATTTGTGTGAATAGAATTCCAGTTAAACCTATATGTATATATACCTAATATTTCCTGTGTTTGAATTCACTTTTCTTTCAACTTCTTTAGCATTTTTGTAATTATAAGACGTTTATTAGTATAGGAGATGGATCAGAAGAGGATTATTAATTGATGGACATCATAAGAATGGATTAAGTGAGATGAAAACAAAAACAAATCATGTTACATCTATACCTTGATTTTTGTGAAGTCTGTGGTGTTAAATTGCAACTAAACCTACATGTATATATATCTCGAATTTTCCATAACTTCAATTCAGAATTGTAATTAGTTTCTAAGTATGTCTTCCATTTTTCAGTTATAAAATGGATGGGGATTCGATGAGATAGCAATATTTCGTCAATTTACTACATAGAAATTGAATTATTCGGATGTAAAATATGTAAAATATAGGTACATCTAAACCTTGATTTTTCTGATGAATGTGAAGTCAGAATCCATTTAAACCTATATGTATATATACTTTTCTTTCGACTTCATTTACACTATCAGAAATCAATCAGAGAACATATTTTAATTTTTTGACTTCATTGGAATGGATCAAATGAGATGAAAATGAAATAAAATCCCGTTACGGCTGAAATCATCTTTGAGGAAGTACTTCGGTCGCCAAGGGGGTATGATAAAAGCATATCAGCCCCCCCCCCCTCTGTCCAAAATGATCAGTGACATTCTAGATTGTGTTTGAATGGCTGTCATCATCACCAAACAAGAAATACTTACCTGAAGTGTACATCAATATGTAGATCGAGACAATCACCGAATTTGACAAGTTTCCATGGAGCTGTTGCGACGGGTGTTGCATGAAATCAGGAGACGTTGACTCTCCCAGGGCAATTAGTCTCACTTCGGAATTTTATTCATTACGAGGTTTGCAACCGTTCCTATGGAAATTATAATGATTTTGCCTTGCCTTCTCGACTTTGAGACTGAATAACTGATAGGTATTTCTTTAATGTTTATTCTCTATTCCTTGATTTTTCTAAGTCTGTTATGTAAATTTCGACCTAAATCTTCATGTATGAATACCTCAAATTTATAGATTTCTAAAAACTTATTCATTAGATTTGAATTTCTTCATCTTTCTCGATTTATCAGATATTGACCAGATAGCAATAGCTTTCAATTGACATCACATGATTAATTTAGTCGGGTGTAAAGAATGCAAACCATAGGTACACCCTAACCTTAATTTGTGTGATTAGAATTCCAGCTAAACCTATATGTATATATACCTAATATTTTCTGTGTTTGAATTCACTTTTCTTTCAACTTCTTTCGCATTTTTGTAATTATAAGACGATTATAAGTATAGGAGATGGATCAGAAGAGGATTATTAATTGATGGACATCATAAGAATGGATTAAGTGAGATGAAAACAAAACCAAATCATGTTACATCTATACCTTGATTTTCGTGAAGTCTGTGGTGTTAAATTGCAACCAAACCTACATGTATATATATCTCGAATTTTCCATAACTTCAATTAAGAATTGTAATTAGTTTCTAAGTATGTCTTCCATTTTTCAGTTATAAAATGGATGGGGATTCGATGAGATAGCAATATTTCGTCAATTTACTACATAGAAATTGAATTATTCGGATGTAAAATATGTAAAATATAGGTACATCTAAACCTTGATTTTTCTGATAAATGTGAAGTCAGAATCCATTTAATCCTATTTGTATATATACTTTTCTTTCGACTTCATTTACACTATCAGAAATCAATCAGAGAACATATTTTAATTTTTTGACTTCATTGGAATGGATCAAATGAGATGAAAATGAAATAAAATTCCGTTACGGCTGAACTCATCTTTGAGGAAGTTCTTCGGTCGCTACGGGGGTATAATAAAAGCATATCAGACCCTCCCCCCCTCTCTGTCCAAAATGATCAGTGACATTCTAGATTGTGTTTGAATGGCTGTCATCATCACCAAACAAGAAATACTTACCTGAAGTGTACATCAATATGTAGATCGAGACAATCACCGAATTTGACAAGTTTCCATGGAGCTGTTGCGACGGGTGTTGCATGAAATCAGGAGACGTTGACTCTCCCAGGGCAATTAGTCTCACTTCGGAATTTTATTCATTACGAGGTTTGCAACCGTTCCTATGGAAATTATAATGATTTTGCCTTGCCTTCTCGACTTTGAGACTGAATACCTGATAGGTATTTCTTTAATGTTTATTCTCTATTCCTTGATTTTTCTAAGTCTGTTATGTAAATTTCGACCTAAATCTTCATGTATAAATACCTCAAATTTATAGATTTCTAAAAACTTATTCATTAGATTTGAATTTCTTCATCTTTGTAGATTGATCAGATATTGACCAGATAGCAATAGCTTTCAATTGACATCACATAATTAATTTAGTCGGGTGTAAAGAATGCAAACCATAGGTACACCCTAACCTTAATTTGTGTGATTAGAATTCCAGCTAAACCTATATGTATATATACCTAATATTTTCTGTGTTTGAATTCACTTTTCTTTCAACTTCTTTCGCATTTTTGTAATTATAAGACGTTTATAAGTATAGGAGATGGATCAGAAGAGGATTATTAATTGATGGACATCATAAGAATGGATTAAGTGAGATGAAAACAAAAACAAATCATGTTACATCTATACCTTGATTTTTGTGAAGTCTGTGGTGTTAAATTCCAACTAAACCTACATGTATATATATCTCGAATTTTCCATAACTTCAATTCAGAATTGTAATTAGTTTCTAAGTATGTCTTCCATTTTTCAGTTATAAAATGGATGGGGATTCGATGAGATAGCAATATTTCGTCAATTTACTACATAGAAATTGAATTATTCGGATGTAAAATATGTAAAATATAGGTACATCTAAACCTTGATTTTTCTGATGAATGTGAAGTCAGAATCCATTTAAACCTATCTGTATATATACTTTTCTTTCGACTTCATTTACACTATCAGAAATCAATCAGAGAACATATTTTAATTTTTTGACTTCATTGGAATGGATCAAATGAGATGAAAATGAAATAAAATCCCGTTACGGCTGAAATCATCTTTGAGGAAGTACTTCGGTCGCCAAGGGGGTATGATAAAAGCATATCAGCCCCCCCCCCCCTGTCCAAAATGATCAGTGACATTCTAGATTGTGTTTGAATGGCTGTCATCATCACCAAACAAGAAATACTTACCTGAAGTGTACATCAATATGTAGATCGGGACAATCACCGAATTTGACAAGTTTCCATGGAGCTGTTGCGACGGGTGTTGCATGAAATCAGGAGACGTTGACTCTCCCAGGGCAATTAGTCTCACTTCGGAATTTTATTCATTACGAGGTTTGCAACCGTTCCTATGGAAATTATAATGATTTTGCATTGCCTTCTCGACTTTGAGACTGAATACCTGATAGGTATTTCTTTAATATTTATTCTCTATTCCTTGATTTTTCTAAGTCTGTTATGTAAATTTCGACCTAAATCTTCATGTATAAATACCTCAAATTTATAGATTTCTAAAAACTTATTCATTAGATTTGAATTTCTTCATCTTTGTCGATTGATCAGATATTGACCAGATAGCAATAGCTTTCAATTGACATCACATAATTAATTTAGTCGGGTGTAAAGAATGCAAACCATAGGTACACCCTAACCTTAATTTGTGTTATTAGAATTCCAGCTAAACCTATATGTATATATACCTAATATTTTTTTGTGTTTGAATTCACTTTTCTTTCAACTTCTTTTCGCATTTTTGTAATTATAAGACGTTTATAAGTATAGGAGATGGATCAGAAGAGGATTATTAATTGATGGACATCATAAGAATGGATTAAGTGAGATAAAAACAAAAACAAATCATGTTACATCTATACCTTCGCAGCTACGTTAAGGTGCTCCACGCAATGACGTAAGAGAAAATTCCGCGAAAACATTGTGTGACGTTATAAATGACGTCACATCAGTTATCGTATGCTAGGGATATTTCAAGGGATAAATTGTACTGGATCAATTTTCAATATTATTGAGCTTTCATCGTATTCCTTACATCAACTCTAAATGTTCCCAGTATCTTATTTACTAGAAGTAATGAACGAATGCGTACTTTTCCACAGTTTTGCACATCGGGTCATTGTAGGTCAAGCATGCGCAGTCTGAGTTCAGGGTTAAAGGGAAGCTTTGGATGAGAAACCGCTTTTAATTCACAGAGGAATCGCTGATTTTCAATTGAATCAATTTAAGGAGTTGATAATTTTATCCTCATAAAGGAACACAACTTTTATTTAGATTATTTGTTAGATATTGTCCATATTCAGCTAATTAACGAAGTTTTTAAATTTACTGATTGACCGGCTTTAAAATAATCATTTATTATTCATTTTTATATTTATTTAGTTGTTGTAGCTGTCGGGGTTTTTTTTTGGGGGGAGGGAGGGTGCCAGCTCATGCGCATTAATACAGTTGATTCTAAAGCATTATTTTAAAAATATATATATATATGATATATATCATCACGAATACAGTGCTAAAATAGTTGTGTCAATAAATGGCTGTACGGACAGCGTATACATAGCCGGTGCAACAGAACAATATTGAGACTTCAGATACGGTCCTAATGAATCAATTTAACTTGTACTAGAATAAATCTAAGAACAAATAAAAATAATAATAAAACAAATTGTAATCAGCAAGAGATCGGGCGGGTTATAATTAGACTGAAACATGATTAGCCTAGTCGGGAAAGAACACCCTCCCCCCTCCCCCCTCTCTCTCTTTTTTCAATTCAATGTTATATATACATTTTTTATTAATATTATTATTTTGTCACCGATAGAGCTCTGCTCATGAAAGCATTGTGACAAGTTTACAATCAATTTTGTTAAATACAAAATTAGAAGACAGTCAGTATCGCGGTCTCAATAGTCCGCCGGTTGGATCAGTACGGGGAAATATATGCATTGATACAAAGATTTCAATATTGGATTAGCAGGAGTTTTATGATCTAGCGGCAACCTTTAGCACCAGAGTTATTCCCTACCACAAACTTTCCCACAAAGAAAATTTATCAGTAATGTTTGAACTTGAAAAACATACTAAAAGCGGGATGCCCGGACGAGGCTTATGTACCCTCCTAAGCCCCCTCCCCCCCTGCCTTCTTAATATATGTATATTACATTCTCATCGTTGTAAAAATAATACTTTAATAAAAAAAAACCCCACTTTACATTGTATCAGATATTAAAAACCCGTGTTATTATGTTGTACACACACGTATAGTAGATCTATATATATGTTGCATGGTAACTAATGCTTTCCCGCTAAATTTCTATGACGTAATCCAGATCACCTGTGCGTTTAGGTCCCATCTGAAAATAGACTGATATAGGGTAGTTGTAAAAAATGTAATTTGCAGGTGACTACCCTTGTACAATTTCGATATTTTTATACAGAATCTATAGAGGACACTTCAATTTACCAGAATTTTGCTGGGCATTTAATAGAAATTTTAGTAGTTGTGCAAAATGTGGATGTAAAGTCGAGTTTTGCAGTGTTTTTACCACTTGTTTTCCTTCTCGGTATCTTTTCTCCTCATAATCGTTTTAAGTGTCACAATGCCCAGCACATTTCTAAATCTATAGGATTTACTGATGAAAACGATATAACATTTATATTATTTTTTCCTTATTTACCACTTGCAATATTCAATTTAAAACCGAGACAACACTGTAGAGTTATATTTAGGGCTGTCACATGACACAGGGGAATCCCCCTGGTGATTTTTTTTTCTTAGCTACCAGATATTAAAAAAATACAGCTTTGAACTAAAGAAAGAACGTTTAAGCTGTAAATGAGGGTTGAATGTCAGGCACTGTAAAAATGGAATATTTTTAGCGCGACGTCAGCGTGGAGCACCTTAACGTAGCCGCGTTGATTTTCGTGAAGTCTGTGGTGTTAAGGTGATATCACACGTTTCGTGTTATACAACAATTATTTTCAAAAAAAGAGCATAATTTTGATTTCCTAATTCAATTCAGATGTAAGGGACAATATTAGGAGGTCACCATCCAAAATTTTGAGATTTTGAAATTAATCAGACTTTTTAGCCATCCATTGACTGTAATGGAAATATTCATTTTTTGGCTATATTATTTTTTCAGCCCAAGATTTTCAAATGAAACTTCACATATGATTCCCTCAAATTATTGTGCAAATTCTTATAGAAAGAAATCATTCAATGACCACGTCATATGTTGCAAAATCTGACTGAATGTGTAAATTATCATGTAAAAAATTAAAAGTGCAATTCGAGTTATCTTTCTTTACTATGTGACCAAAGACAAAAGCATCCAAATTTATATAATCATCTTTTTGAAATATCACAGCAGTGTTCCTTCACTCACAAAGATGTCAATATGTAAATAAATAGAGCCGAATACAGATTTTGTTTGATAACACGACAGTATGTGAACAAGTGTAATGATATTGCATGTACCATATGGGTAACTATATTTTACGTTTCTCTACATTCAAACAATTTACTGACACCTGACTTATTTCTGAATAGATACGACATATGTATGCAGATAAAAAAGTCTTAACAAAATTTTCAAATACATTTGTTAGTTCAATTTCAGCAAAAATTTGACTATTGTTGGTCACTCTAGGCTTACCATTACTTTGCAAAGAAAAAAACATTCATGTTTACATACGAATAACAATATACTTGTAGGCTCGAACCGCGGTCCTCCCGCATGGTGGGCAAGAGCTCTACCTCTGAGCTATTGGCTCAACTTGCCGATTGAGCGATTATAACAAAGTCAGATCATCAAGACATTTTAAGTTACGAAAATCGGAAATCTTCAGCGTGGAGATTTCTTTAAAATTCTCGTCTAAGGGAGGCTACTGAAACGCGTGTGATATCTCGTTAAATTGCAACTAAACCTACATGTATATATATCTCGAATTTTCCATAACTTCAATTCAGAATTGTAATTAGTTTCTAAGTATGTCTTCCATTTTTCAGTTATAAAATGGATGGGGATTCGATGAGATAGCAATATTTCGTCAATTTACTACATAGAAATTGAATTATTCGGATGTAAAATATGTAAAATATAGGTACATCTAAACCTTGATTTTTCTGATGAATGTGAAGTCAGAATCCATTTAAACCTATATGTATATATACTTTTCTTTCGACTTCATTTACACTATCAGAAATCAATCAGAGAGCATATTTTAATTTTTTGACTTCATTGGAATGGATCAAATGAGATGAAAATGAAATAAAATCCCGTTACGGCTGAAATCATCTTTGAGGAAGTTCTTCGGTCGCTACGGGGGTATAATAAAAGCATATCAGACACCCCCCCCCCTCTGTCCAAACTGATCAGTGACATTCTAGATTGTGTTTGAATGGCTGTCATCATCACCAAACAAGAAATACTTACCTGAAGTGTACATCAATATGTAGATATGTAGATCGAGACAATCACCGAATTTGACAAGTTTCCATGGAGCTGTTGCGACGGGTGTTGCATGAAATCAGGAGACGTTGACTCTCCCAGGGCAATTAGTCTCACTTCGGAATTTTATTCATTACGAGGTTTGCAACCGTTCCTATGGAAATTATAATGATTTTGCCTTGCCTTCTCGACTTTGAGACTGAATAACTGATAGGTATTTCTTTAATGTTTATTTTCTATTCTTTGATTTTTCTAAGTCTGTTATGTAAATTTCGACCTAAATCGTCATGTATAAATACCTCAAATTTATAGATTTCTAAAAACTTGTTCATTAGATTTGAATTTCTTCATCTTTGTAGATTGATCAGATATTGACCAGATAGCAATAGCTTTCAATTGACATCACATAATTAATTTAGTCGGGTGTAAAGAATGCAAACCATAGGTACACCCTAACCTTAATTTGTGTGATTAGAATTCCAGCTAAACCTATATGTATATATACCTAATATTTTCTGTGTTTGAATTCACTTTTCTTTCAACTTCTTTCGCATTTTTGTAATTATAAGACGATTATAAGTATAGGAGATGGATCAGAAGAGGATTATTAATTGATGGACATCATAAGAATGGATTAAGTGAGATGAAAACAAAACCAAATCATGTTACATCTATACCTTTATTTTCGTGAAGTCTGTGGTGTTAAATTGCAACTAAACCTACATGTATATATATCTCGAATTTTCCATAACTTCAATTCAGAATTGTAATTAGTTTCTAAGTATGTCTTCCATTTTTCAGTTATAAAATGGATGGGGATTCGATGAGATAGCAATATTTCGTCAATTTACTACATAGAAATTGAATTATTCGGATGTAAAATATAGGTACATCTAAACATTGATTTTTCTGATGAATGTGAAGTCAGAATCCATTTAAACCTATATGTATATATACTTTTCTTTCGACTTCATTTACACAATCAGAAATCAATCAGAGAACATATTTTAATTTTTTGAGCAATCAGGAGACGTTGACTCTCCCAGGGCAATTAGTCTCACTTCGGAATTTTATTCATTACGAGGTTTGCAACCGTTCCCATGGAAATTGTAATGATTTTGCCTTGCCTTCTCGACTTTGAGACTGAATAACTGATAGGTATTTCTTTAATGTTTATTTTATATTCCTTGATTTTTCTAAGTCTGTTATGTAAATTTCGACCTAAATCTTCATGTATAAATACCTCAAATTTATAGATTTCTAAAAACTTATTCATTAGATTTGAATTTCTTCATCTTTGTAGATTGATCAGATATTGACCAGATAGCAATAGCTTTCAATTGACATCACATAATTAATTTAGTCGGGTGTAAAGGTACACCCTAACCTTAATTTGTGTGATTAGAATTCCAGCTAAACCTATATGTATATATACCTAATATTTTCTGTGTTTGAATTCACTTTTCTTTCAACTTCTTTCGCATTTTTGTAATTATAAGACGTTTATAAGTATAGGAGATGGATCAGAAGAGGATTATTAATTGATGGACATCATAAGAATGGATTAAGTGAGATGAAAACAAAAACAAATCATGTTACATCAATACCTTGATTTTTGTGAAGTCTGTGGTGTTAAATTCCAACTAAACCTACATGTATATATATCTCGAATTTTCCATAACTTCAGTTCAGAATTGTAATTAGTTTCTAAGTATGTCTTCCATTTTTCAGTTATAAAATGTATGGGGATTCGACGAGATAGCAATATTTCGTCAATTTACTACATAGAAATTGAATTATTCGGATGTAAAATATAGGTACATCTAAACATTGATTTTTCTGATGAATGTGAAGTCAGAATCCATTTAAACCTATATGTATATATACTTTTCTTTCGACTTCATTTACACAATCAGAAATCAATCAGAGAACATATTGTAATTTTTTGAGCAATCAGGAGACGTTGACTCTCCCAGGGCAATTAGTCTCACTTCGGAATTTTATTCATTACGAGGTTTGCAACCGTTCCCATGGAAATTGTAATGATTTTGCCTTGCCTTCTCGACTTTGAGACTGAATAACTGATAGGTATTTCTTTAATGTTTATTTTATATTCCTTGATTTTTCTAAGTCTGTTATGTAAATTTCGACCTAAATCTTCATGTATAAATACCTCAAATTTATAGATTTCTAAAAACTTATTCATTAGATTTGAATTTCTTCATCTTTGTAGATTGATCAGATATTGACCAGATAGCAATAGCTTTCAATTGACATCACATAATTAATTTAGTCGGGTGTAATGAATGCAAACCATTGGTACACCCTAACCTTATGTAGCGTAGCCTTGAATGCGTAGTAATTTTGATAGCGTGTCTATCTTAGACAAATCTTTGGTAGCGTGTCTTTCTTAGACAAATCTTTGGTAGCGTGTCTTTCTTAGACAAATCTGCAATCTTGTCGTCCAAGACGACAAAGTCACTGTGTAAAGTATCGATAGCACTCGTCCCAGACGAGAATTCCAGCCATCCCAGACGATAAAGTATTAATCCAAGCTCGTCCCAGACGAGAATTATCCAAGTGTTGTTGAAGTGAGACAAAGTAATAAAGTTGACATTTTATTTACACTATGTACAAAATCCAGTTTAAGAAAAGAAATCACATCACAACATCTCCCTTAGCATCACAAATCTAATCTCTTATAAATCCAAAAGAAGCACAAGTAGCATGTCATCCTAGCATCGCAATGTAACTAATCTGATATTCATAAAACGGGGCTCTATTTATACTCTCACTCAGGGATTGACCCGAAGTAACAAAGGTCGCGGCCTCTGATTGGTCAATTGGAATGATCGGCCAATACATACATAATTAATTAGGGATCGACCTTTCTATGAATACTAATTAGGTTATGAAACAACGATGTAATTGAACTGATAAATAAAGCTATTAAAAGTACAAATATGGCAATTATTACGATCAAATATGAAAGTTATGATGTTAAAGATAATAAATACAAACAAAGATAAACAAAATAATTATGTACAAACAACATATATAAAAGAGATCGGCCGCTGTATCTCGCATGTAAACAAACATGTAAACAATGCATTTCAATACTTTTCTACAACTGCCCCCCGCTTAAGTTTGACCCCTGGCAAACAAAAGTTCAAAATATCATTAGAAAAGTATGAAAAATATACAATCAACATACAAAAGCAATGTCAAAATATGATAAATGTCAATAGTGCATCAAATTAATACATGAAAAGTTCAAAGTTCGTAAAATGTTCATAGTCTATAAAATATCATCATTCGTCATCTATAGGCATCTTCTCGGTTTGTACGTCCATCTTCTATATCACGGGGATTCCTCGTTACGTCCGTGATAATATCCTTCTCGTCAACTCATCAGTTTCTTCTGTATCACGGGGATTCCTCGACACGTCCGTGATACTGTCCTTACGTTCGTCTATCTTCTTTATCACGGGGATTCCTCGATACGTCCGTGATAAAATCCTTTGCCAAACACATCTTAACACTTCCAAACTACGGGAATATGTATGAAAGCATCCGTAGATATCTCCAAATTTCACGTTTTTATCGAATCTTCTTTATCACGGGGATTCCTGGATACGTCCGTGATAATATCCTCCTTTTTTATAACACGTCATTTTCTTCTGTATCACGGGGATTCCTCGATACGTCCGTGACACTATCCTACATCCAGACATCGGTATCTTCTTTATCACGGGGATTCCTGGATACGTCCGTGATAACATCCTACATCCGTTGTTCGTCTTGGTATGTAAATCCGGCGGTTCTGTTTTGTAAACATGTTGTCCTCTAAGGTCCCTGCTAACTTTGTTGTTGGTTGAATCGGTAATACGCGATCACTCTTATCACAATTTTTTGATTTCCGCTCACAAATAAATTCCGTATTGAATTTCACAGAATCACACGGCTTCCTTGAAGATGTATCACGTTTTCGCACACAACTTGACGGTTTTATTTCTTCGCGTTTATTAATTCCAAAAGTTGGATTTACGCAACTTCTCTTTTCCCTTGGAATATTTCTCCTTTCTTCACACTTTTCACACGCGCACACGTATTTATGCACATGTCTTCTTAAATGTGGCCAATAATACTTGCTAGCATTCACTTTGGCGTACGTTCTTCTGACTCCTACATGATCTGTCGTAGATGAATTATGCATATGCCACAATACAACGTCACGTAAGGTCTGAGGAACACAAATTCTCAGCCTCTCACCGTTTCCGTCAATCCACTTGATACACAATACGCCATTTGATACGCACAATGCATTCCACCTTGAATAATAAAACTTATATTCAAATCCCTTTGCGTATAATGATTTACACGGCTGTCTATCACTTCCATTCTCAATAATACGTAGAAAATCACACAAATATGTGTCACTTTGTTGATGTTTACGTATATTCTCAAATGACAACACTTCCGATAGTGGTTTTGTTCGCTTCGCTTTCGCTTGTCTTCTTCGTTTCGCGTTTTTATTGGATCGCGACTTAGAATCGGTTTGATACGTCACTTTTGAACCACAAAACTTCGATCCATTTGAATCACTTGAATCTTTTGCTACTTTGGGTCTGGGATATATATCCTGAACAGTTTTCGAATCGAAACGTCTGTAATCTACACATAATTTCCATCTTTTATCTTTCATTTGCACCAACACGAGTGGCGCTGACCACGGGCTTAACGATTCCTCGATCACCCTTTGCTTCTTCTCAGTGTCCAATCTCTCTTTCTTGAAAATAGGAACTCTCCGAACTTGTTCCTCAAACTTCGCTCGCTCTCGCGGTTGATCTGGGTAAGCGAACGCGCGATTTCGCTCACGTAGAATTTTACACTTTCGAAACTGTTCAGCTTCATCTGTTGAAAGATTTCTACATCCATTATACACACCGCATAAAAACTCTGGCAATTCTTCCGAATTCTCACTTTCCTGAATACGACACACGGACTCCTGTTCCAATGGATCACTGATAAAATTAACTGGTGCCAAAATCGCTATTTGTGTATTCCCCTTGATGCATACTTTACGGTCACCAGGGTTAAAAACGCGCACATAAAACACATTGTTTTTCGCGTTTTACAAGCACATGTGCTAACACTAATCCATATGTATGGATAAACCTTTTCAAAGGCAATAATATTCCTTCACTGATATCAGATTTACGATTTAGTTTCGAACTCAATACACATTCATGTTTCGGCGGTACCACACTATCTCCAATAGTCACAACATTACAACCACGCCCTTCCTCGGCAAATGGCATTTCACAAATCACTAAAGAATCACTGCGATATTCCCACTGGCACTTATACTTCGTCATAAAATCTTGTCCTAGTAGATTACTCTTCACGTCTCCTACATATACTCGAAAATAAATATTCACATCACCAAATGTTAGTAGCATCCTTGCAGTTCCTAACAGCTTTAATTCACTTCCGTCCGCTGTTTCGAATTTTCGTATTGCCCTCTCTAGTACAGGTCTGTGCTCTGGGATGATACTATAATAAACATCCTCGGTAATAAATGTATTTACTGCACCGGTATCTATTTTCCATTCTAATCGGGTACCTTCTACTAATCCATTTACTCTCATTCCACGTTTTCCTTTCACTTTAAATTCACTCATTTTTTGAATGCATAAACTCCGTTTTACGTTGAAAATCACTGGGCAAATGGCTGTCCGTTTGTGTTCCCTTAAATAAAACACGTGTTTTCACATCTGTACTAGGCCTTTTTGGTGCACTGACCGACGCACGGCCTACTGCCTCGGTCCGTTCATGTTTAAAGGTCTCTGTCTGTACGTGTTACGTCCATTTGCACTTTTTGTAGGGCAATTTTTGTATGAATGGTCGGGCGTTTTGCACTTATAACAGTATCTCTTCGATCCGTTGTACTCTCGCCTTTCAGATTTCACTTCTCCGTTAATATTAGTCGTTTCGCGAGGTTTGTTCACTCCAAAAACAGGTGGTTTATATTCACGTTTTGACTTTCTGTTTTCAGTCAAACGAATACACTCTTCCTGCATAGACGCCGTTATTGCATCCTGTAAAGTTTTCGGTCTCGTACGTTTCACTGCGAGTCTAAAATCCTCGTCAACACTACAATTATCCATGAAAGTTTTCATACTGCTTTCTTGTACATATTCTCTATTATTAGGGTACGCTCGACGGTATAAATCCTCTATAGCCTGACCAAAATCACGGAATGACTCAGAATCTCGTTTTCTACGCAGTTTGGCTTCGGCCACATAACTTTCTTTCATTGCACGGTGTCCAAATCGTTCGTCTAAAGCACTTTTCAAACTATCATAATCACTACGTTGAAAATCCGACAATCCGTACGCATATGTTTCGGCCTGACAACGTAACACAGTAAATAACATTTTTCGTTTTCTCTCGTCACTCCAGAGATTTAATTCTGCTATATTCTCAAAATAACGAATAAATTCGCTCCAAATGTGGTCACCGTCGCCCTTGAACGTTCTCTTCACGCTTATTTGGGTGACTGTACGTTTGTCATCACGAGTAATGTCCCTTGGTTGATACTGATCGCTTGTAAAAGTATCAGGTGAGCGAAACGTCACATTTCTTCTCGGTTCACGTTTAGGAGTTGATCTCCTAGTATTTGGATTGTTCGGAGTCTGTTTAGTGTTTCTGGACACTAGTTTCACAATTATGCTCACGAGAATAATGCACAAAATACACAAACCACCAGAAATCAAAATTTCCTTTGTCAGACACAGTAGCATATATCCGGGAAAATACTGATATAATGCAAACAGTACCCCACTTCCTAGAAATATTGTCACAATCCACATAGCGACAAATTTACACCAACCGGCTTCTGTTGTGTATTCGTACGTTAATTGATCACTAAAATGACCAGGTAAAGGTGTGCTCGTATAATTGGGCTCATTCCCTACACCTTTTACACATGTCAAGTCTTCATCGGCGTTTTCAAACTCTTTTAGTAAATTCCGTCGCACTGTTGACGGCGTTTCTCTGATTGGACGTTCCGGCGTCCTGGGCGTGTCACTAATTATTTGATCTGACACTCCCTCTGTCGTGTCCATGTCGCGAGGGGTATAGGAGGTTTTATCCCCAGTAAACATTATATCGATAATTACAAAAGAGTGAAAAATTAACGCAAACACTACAAACAACTCCACAGTTTTTTTTTAATTTTTTTTTTCACGACGGGCACTAAAAATTATATACACTAAGATAACAAAAATTCGCACAGAAAATCATATGAAATAACATATAAACACGTTTTTCCACAGAAAATATTTACACACTGAAAATTGCTCGAATTTGCACGTCACACCGAACTTTAAAATTCACGGACATTTCCGCCACACACTTCACATTTCTTTGTACGGTCACTGTACAAGCACTTCGGGAAAACTGCAAAACAATTTTCACACTCTACTCTGGTACTTGCACGCACTGTTCTCACAAAATGCCAGAACCCTTTGTCAGTAATATCGTACACTCGCACTAGAACTATTTCACTCTCCATTTTCTTTTTCACAAATTGTCGAGTAACACAGAACAAATCACGTAAATCACGCACTATAAATTGAACACAACACTCGGAAAATATGTAACATACACGACACTGATCACAACACAAAATAAGTCGCGCACAATCAACACTGAATATTCGCAAATTAAAACAGAAAAATAATCGCGCACTTCTTACATAAAATTTTCGCTTCACACGTAAGTCACAAAATTAACACACGGAATATACACAAAACGCGCACTACACACGGTATAAATTCCACAATGAATCGCGCACTACACACGGTATAAATTCCAAAATGAATCGCGCACTAATACACTGTAAATCCCAAGGTAAAAACCTGAAATTTGAAAATACTGCAAAAGAAAATTCAGCGTTAGCAAATAATGAAATTATGTAAGCACTATACTTTACCGTTTGAGAATTCAATACTTTACCTTCAAAATCCACAAATAAAATTTTCACACACTTAAAAATAAATGCACAATTAAATCCAGTGAACTCTATCCCGCCAAGCTGCCAACCACTTGTAGCGTAGCCTTGAATGCGTAGTAATTTTGATAGCGTGTCTATCTTAGACAAATCTTTGGTAGCGTGTCTTTCTTAGACAAATCTTTGGTAGCGTGTCTTTCTTAGACAAATCTGCAATCTTGTCGTCCCAGACGACAAAGTCACTGTGTAAAGTATCGATAGCATTCGTCCCAGACGAGAATTCCAGCCATCCCAGACGATAAAGTATTAATCCAAGCTCGTCCCAGACGAGAATTATCCAAGTGTTGTTGAAGTGAGACAAAGTAATAAAGTTGACATTTTATTTACACTATGTACAAAATCCAGTTTAAGAAAAGAAATCACATCACAACATCTCCCTTAGCATCACAAATCTAATCTCTTATAAATCCAAAAGAAGCACAAGTAGCATGTCATCCTAGCATCGCAATGTAACTAATCTGATATTCATAAAACGGGGCTCTATTTATACTCTCACTCAGGGATTGACCCGAAGTAACAAAGGTCGCGGCCTCTGATTGGTCAATTGGAATGATCGGCCAATACATACATAATTAATTAGGGATCGACCTTTCTATGAATACTAATTAGGTTATGAAACAACGATGTAATTGAACTGATAAATAAAGCTATTAAAAGTACAAATATGGCAATTATTACGATCAAATATGAAAGTTATGATGTTAAAGATAATAAATACAAACAAAGATAAACAAAATAATTATGTACAAACAACATATATAAAAGAGATCGGCCGCTGTATCTCGCATGTAAACAAACATGTAAACAATGCATTTCAATACTTTTCTACACTTAATTTGTGTGATTAGAATTCCAGCTAAACCTATATGTATATATACCTAATATTTTCTGTGTTTGAATTCACTTTTCTTTCAACTTCTTTCGCATTTTTGTAATTATAAGACGTTTATAAGTATAGGAGATGGATCAGAAGAGGATTATTAATTGATGGACATCATAAGAATGGATTAAGTGAGATGAAAACAAAAACAAATCGATTTTTGTGAAGTCTGTGGTGTTAAATTCCAACTATACCTACATGTATATATATCTCGAATTTTCCATAACTTCAGTTCAGAATTGTAATTAGTTTCTAAGTATGTCTTCCATTTTTCAGTTATAAAATGTATGGGGATTCGATGAGATAGCAATATTTCGTCAATTTACTACATAGAAATTGAATTATTCGGATGTAAAATATAGGTACATCTAAACATTGATTTTTCTGATGAATGTGAAGTCAGAATCCATTTAAACCTATATGTATATATACTTTTCTTTCGACTTCATTTACAAAATCAGAAATCAATCAGAGAACATATTTTAATTTTTTGAGCAATCAGGAGACGTTGACTCTCCCAGGGCAATTAGTCTCACTTCAGAATTTTATTCATTACGAGGTTTGCAACCGTTCCCATGGAAATTGTAATGATTTTGCCTTGCCTTCTCGACTTTGAGACTGAATAACTGATAGGTATTTCTTTAATGTTTATTTTATATTCCTTGATTTTTCTAAGTCTGTTATGTAAATTTCGACCTAAATCTTCATGTATAAATACCTCAAATTTATAGATTTCTAAAAACTTATTCATTAGATTTGAATTTCTTCATCTTTGTAGATTGATCAGATATTGACCAGATAGCAATAGCTTTTAAATGACATCACATAATTAATTTAGTCGGGTGTAAAGAATGCAAACTATAGGTACACCCTAACCTTAATTTGTGTGATTAGAATTCCAGCTAAACCTATATGTATATATACCTAATATTTTCTGTGTTTGAATTCACTTTTCTTTCAACTTCTTTCGCATTTTTGTAATTATAAGACGTTTATAAGTATAGGAGATGGATCAGAAGAGGATTATTAATTGATGGACATCATAAGAATGGATTAAGTGAGATGAAAACAAAAACAAATCGATTTTTGTGAAGTCTGTGGTGTTAAATTCCAACTAAACCTACATGTATATATATCTCGAATTTTCCATAACTTCAGTTCAGAATTGTAATTAGTTTCTAAGTATGTCTTCCATTTTTCAGTTATAAAATGTATGGGGATTCGATGAGATAGCAATATTTCGTCAATTTACTACATAGAAATTGAATTATTCGGATGTAAAATATAGGTACATCTAAACATTGATTTTTCTGATGAATGTGAAGTCAGAATCCATTTAAACCTATATGTATATATACTTTTCTTTCGACTTCATTTACACAATCAGAAATCAATCAGAGAACATATTTTAATTTTTTGAGCAATCAGGAGACGTTGACTCTCCCAGGGCAATTAGTCTCACTTCGGAATTTTATTCATTACGAGGTTTGCAACCGTTCCCATGGAAATTGTAATGATTTTGCCTTGCCTTCTCGACTTTGAGACTGAATAACTGATAGGTATTTCTTTAATGTTTATTTTATATTCCTTGATTTTTCTAAGTCTGTTATGTAAATTTCGACCTAAATCTTCATGTATAAATACCTCAAATTTATAGATTTCTAAAAACTTATTCATTAGATTTGAATTTCTTCATCTTTGTAGATTGATCAGATATTGACCAGATAGCAATAGCTTTTAAATGACATCACATAATTAATTTAGTCGGGTGTAAAGAATGCAAACTATAGGTACACCCTAACCTTAATTTGTGTGATTAGAATTCCAGCTAAACCTATATGTATATATACCTAATATTTTCTGTGTTTGAATTCACTTTTCTTTCAACTTCTTTCGCATTTTTGTAATTATAAGACGTTTATAAGTATAGGAGATGGATCAGAAGAGGATTATTAATTGATGGACATCATGAGAATGGATTAAGTGAGATGAAAACAAAAACAAATCGATTTTTGTGAAGTCTGTGGTGTTAAATTCCAACTAAACCTACATGTATATATATCTCGAATTTTCCATAACTTCAGTTCAGAATTGTAATTAGTTTCTAAGTATGTCTTCCATTTTTCAGTTATAAAATGGATGGGGATTCGATGAGATAGCAATATTTCGTTAATTTATTACATAGAAATTGAATTATTCGGATGTAAAATATAGGTACATCTAAACCTTGATTTTTCTGATGAATGTGAAGTCAGAATCCATTTAAACCTATATGTATATATACTTTTCTTTCGACTTCATTTACACTATCAGAAATCAATCAGAGAACATATTTTAAT